>JAAVTI010000039.1:0-63773 GCA_011947335.1 Phytophthora constricta
GTCTTATCCGGGTATTGGAGATTGTTGAGGCAGGTCTGATACATAACCGTCTCCGAAAGTCCGGGTAGCGACACTCCATCTGCAAACATATCCAGATCAAAACCCATGAATAACTCGCGCTGGGCCTTAATAGCGTTGATGAATGGGACTACATCGAGATTGTTGTACCAGACCAGTAGGTCCTTGATGGATTTCATCTCATAGTGCCTCCACACGAACTTCACTCGCTCGTATTCATCATCGGTGATGCTTGTTCCACGGAGCTTGCTGTCAAAAAGCTGACTTAGGCGGGATTGTAGTCTGGTTGAGTACATTGAACGCGGTAATGTACTCATACGGGAAAAGACCCTTGCCAAGACCACAGACACATCTAATTTTATCATTACACTTGCAGCCACCGAGATATGTTGTAAGATACTTATCGTAGCTGGTACCGGCTGGTACATAGTTGCTAATATCGAGCATTTTCATGTTTGATGTAGCGATGCACATGTAGCTGGGGTTCTTGATAACAGATTTGATGTTGTCAGTGCCAATGGTGGTGAATAAGTCGCTCTTAATCAAGTTGATGTTGTATCGACCCGAATTGAAGCCGAATACTGGTACTTGATCAATCTGCTGTTTAAGTCGTCCGTAGTCGGACCTCTGCTTACCAAAACCAAGAATGCTATGAAAGTGGAAGAAGCTATCATACTTCTTTAATCCAACTCTCCACATCAGACATCTTATACTTTTTACCAAGCTTGACACCTGGGATTTCCATACCTGTCAGACCGTGTAGGCATTGATGAGTTTTTGCAGAAGCGACTTATACTTATCGACATTGTACTGTTGGATCTTCACCGATACATCACCAATGTATTTGAACATATCCAGAAGCAGCATCTTCGGATCGTCATTCACAAAACAACGCACCTCCTCGGTTAAGCTATCAGCTACGGATACGGACATCGGAATGTGTTCGTTCGTGAAGACAGTACTTTCCCGTGTTGAGTCGCCGTAGGCTTAAGGATTGCCTCAAAGTCATAAACAATGAAGTGATCGATGTACTGGTCAGCATCCTTAATGGAATACTTTGTAAGCAGTGATCGAATCGCGTTAGGAGCTGGCTTGTAGATAGTTGGTTCAGCTGGGAAGCTTTCGATATTCACAAGCTCGCACTGATTCTTCTTGTGGTTTTTAACCCTTTCAGCGCTGACGAAAACCATTTCACACTTAGGGCATTGATACTTAGCCTGAAGCATATCGATGTTCTTAATGTAAAGCATGATTCTCGTGTGATAGAATATCCATCGCTTCATACCCCTTGTCCGACCTACGAATGCATTCTACATTTCCAGAAGCTACATCCATGCTGTATACGTTAATACCAACTTGGAAGCAGTCCTCAACCCCATCGAGCTGTAGTAGGTCAATAGGTTTGAAGCTCCTAAATAGACTCAACGTATACTCAACCCCATTAAAAGAGCAGTAGCGGTTGAATGCCTCCTTCACCTGAGCCTGAATTCTGCGAGGATTTTTCTTATCACTCTGGAATGTATGCCAAGCGATGCAGTGGAAGACGCACTTGTTGTTGGTCTTAGGGAAGTTGATTACATGCTTGTTTTCGCGGATAATCTTAGGAATAACAGCGTCGCTATCCCCAAGAGCATGGTCGCGATGGTAGACAAAAATCTTGAATGCAGTGATCGCCTTAAGCTTATATCCGGAGCTGGGATAGTTCAGCTTGTCAGCCAACTCCATAGACCGAATTTCCGAAATCACCTTCTTTCGAATATCCGCCTTGCTGTTGATTGCGACAGGCTTATTGAATACATAAGTGTTTGTGAGATTCGGGTAGAAGTAGCGAGTGTCATCAGGATCAGTCTTGCTCACAAGTTCGTACCCAAGAGCAATATTTACCTTAAAAGCACTTGCCTGAGTCGAAAGAACGTTCTCGAGCTTATCGTAGAAATCAGTAGCCTCGATACCCTCATATAGGTGTGATTCCATGTGATTACCATTGTAAAAACGGTACTTGGGATCAGTTTTATAGTCAGGCGACATATGCTTCTCCAGGGTTTCAACTGAAACATTGTACTGCTTAGCCACCAATTTCTTGTTGACTGAACGTGAAATGTTGCTAACATATACCATCTTACCAGTTCTACCTCGAACCTTAACCCTGTAGCTGCTACCCCATTTAACAGCTTGGATATTTAATCTCTTTAATCCAGCGAGTTCGTATGCAAACATATTGCCTATATATCTTTGTCGATATTAATCTGGTGAGAATCGACTTTATAATTATCAGACCTTGTATCAGGATCGACTTTATATCGTATGCTATATTGGGGCTGACTTTATATCTGAGAAAAAAATTAATTAATAGTTAAGTTCGCTTTGTTTAAGTTCGGTTTTACTTAGATAATTCTTCTTCTTTCGAGCACGAATTTCGCGCGATTCTTATCATCATATTCTCGCTGCTTAGCCAGTCGGGTTTCCCTTGTTTTCAGATAATACCGCTTTTGCGCGGCTTTGATTCGCTCTTTGTTAAGTTCGTATTGTTCAGGTGAGTACGGCATCTTATATACTATTAACTTTATATTTGTCAGGATGAAAAAATCATGATAAAAGCAATTTATTAGTGATGCATGCCGAAGGGAGAATCAGCTGAAGTAACTCAACGTGGGAATAGATCGAGTGATCTGCTGGGCCACAGCACGCGCCATCTCAATGTCGGGACCTAATATACTGGCGATGTCATAGTATCGTTCAATGCTCTCACGAATACTTGTACCGCTACCCTCTCCAATAGACGCGAGGACCCCAGAAATCTTCAGTCTCTTGATAGGTTCTTCGACGCACGGAAGGCCGATCTTTGCACCAACACCAGCACTTGACTGGTTGAGTAGGGTCCGAATCACCACAAACGCCTCGCTTGGATCACAAAGAGTCACCGATTCGATGGTACCTCGATTGTTAGTCGGGTCGGCGACCCAGAAGAACTGCCAATGCTTCGTTAAGTCAGTCAAGAGTGCCATGACAGGTTCGACAGCCAAAATATCCAGTGCTATCAGTTCTGAAACAGCCTGACAAATAGAGCGGCTCTCCACCTTTTTCTTCACTTCGATGATCAATCTCACGCTGGGCAGCAGTCTTAAGTCGAGCGGATTCTTCAAAACCTGATCACTCAGTATGATCATGTCCGTGCGTCCAACAAGTTGAATGTTGTGCCCTGGAACGTCAGCCGAAAGAATATCCTTCTTTCCCACCCACCCCTTTTTCCACACCGTACACGCAAAGCTTGTTCTTCGTGAGCGAATCACCGATGTTGCCTTCCACGTACTCACGATATCGTTGACGTTGCTGTTCCTCGGTGAGCTTGATTTTCTGACCACGTTCATCGACTATGTCTTCCCACGTGAACGGTTCAATATGCTTCTCAGTCTCGAAGGGAACTGGGCGGGAAGCTTGCACCCGAACATGTAAATCGTCCAAAAGACTCGAACTCGCGTTCGAATGGCAAACCTTGCGCTTTCCCAGCACAGTTTTGTCCAGTTTGTCGTTCAGTGTGTCGAACTTTTGTCGAACTTTTCGCTGAGTTGATCGAGCTTGGAGGCCTCGCTAGCTGAGCCACCACCCCTATCCGGAGCCACCACCAGCACGTGAATCTGTTTCACTTTCGGAGCGTCCATACCTTCCAGGTACTCAGAAATCGGATCCTCCCCCTGCAGCTCCTTGTCTTCTTGCGTTAGAGATTCGACGACAGCAGTCTTCTCGCCCTTCTTCAGCTTCTTCACATCTTCTGTGAGGCTCGACAGCCACGCGCCGTCCGCCGTCTTCGCCAGGAAGAGCTGCAGGTCCTTGGCGTCGCACGTGATCGTCGCTGGCTTCTCCGCCTTGACCTCCTTCTTTAACGCGGACACCGAAGCGTCCTCGTCGATGTTCACCTCGAACGCGCTGCCCGCCACGCCAACAATCGCACAGAAGAGTTTCAACATCTTTCCTCGGGCCAGCAGATTCTGGAATGAGGAGGAAAGGAGGGAGAATTTCTGGCGTACTTAAGCGGACATGAAGGTGTGTGACATAGATTTTCAACCAATGATGAGACGCCATGTCGCGCTGGTCCGAACTAATTTTTGAGGTAAAATCTGCCGGCGTAATGTTCTATTGCTTTTATCAATATAGTTTGAACGTTGTCGGTCGAAACGCCCTAAGATCCAAAAGACGTGGCTCTCGCTATAAGGTGGGCGTCGTCAAATCAACCTCTGTTAGATCTCACCGGTTGAGCGGTTCTAAAACTACCCTAATATCGAAAAGACGTGGCTCTCGCTCTAAGGTGGTCGAGAGGTTGCGTCGTTGAAATCGCTGCTGTCCCGAAATAAGGTTTCAGGATGTTCTTGGTGGTAAAATACGGTAAGGAAAAAAGTGACCGCGTAATGTTCTACGTCATACTACTCCGATGGAGCTTCCAATCATTATCCGGGAGTACAAGGGCGGCTTGTACCACTTGTTTTCATGGTATTTCTCGAAGAACGTGAGCGAGATGCCAATGCAGGTGCTGCTGCCGATTGTGTTCTTCATCCCAGTGTATTTCTTGATGGGGATTGGGCACGGCTTCAACGTGTTCATCTACATGCAAGTTGTGCTCATGCTGGTCAACAGTTGTGCTGTGGGTCTGGGCTACATGGTGTCGTGTCTCACTCGACGCGTCGATATCGCTCCGATCATCGGTGTCGTGATCATCCTGCCATTCCTGCTCTTCGGTGGCCTGCTCATCAACTCGGACGACTGCCCGGACTACTTTGTGTGGGTGCAGTACATCTCCCCGATCAAATACGGCTTCGAAGCACTGATGAAGATCTTTTGGAGGGAAGTACCCTCCATTTCCTGCAACAGTGCAGTCGAGAACTGCACTGCTCTCACAGGTGACGAGGTCCTCAAGAACTTCAGTATGGAGTCACGTTCAGCTCTCGCTGACAGTGCCATCCTGGTCGCCATCAACGTGGCCTTCCGGGCGATTGGCTTCCTCGGTCTTTGGTTGAACCTGAACCGCCAGAAGTAGGCGGTGCTTGCTTGCAATTCGCGTTACCTATCACTGGTAGCTCATAATTCACTAATAAATATCCTGCACAAAAGTTTATCGAGTCCCAACACGATCACTCAAGGCACAGACAACGAAGACGTGCAAACCAACACTCTTGCTCCGGGGAGTAATCGACCCTATTCGCGTCGAGCTGACGCCCACTTCAACGTGACGTTTAACGCTTTGTGGCACCGCTTGAAACGACTGGAGGTCATGCTGCACTTTCACTATGTCGAGCTCTATGAAGAGAGACCGCAACTATCTTCGGTCCAGCTGTCCGAATGGTCTGAGCGATCGGAGCTCTGGACTGAAATATGTCGAGTCGCACGTGGCGTGCGGTCGCAACTGGTGGTTCGGTCTCAACGAGCGTGCGAAGCTCAGCCGCTCTCACAACGCAACTTCTATTCTCGACATCACTTCTCAATCACCTGCAACGCTACCAAGCTGAACGATGTCGTCACACTCGCAACCACCACGTACACCTGATGATGGAGCCCCTCAGCACCACTTCATCGAGGTCAACACGCCAAAGCCCCAGGAAGACAGCAAGTTTGTATCGCCCGAAGCCCCGAAGTTCACTTTAGAATGGCGCAACGTCAACCTCAAGGCCATCGTCATCAATCCGCAGACCAAGAAGGAAGAGGAGAAAATCATCCTCCGCAACGTCAGCGGGTCCGCCAAGCCCGGAGAGCTGCTCGTCATCATGGGACCGTCCGGTGCCGGCAAGAGCTCACTCCTCGACTGCATCTCCGGACGCAATAACAACGTCGAAGGAGAGATCGTGCTCAACGGACAGCCGTGGAGTGACGCCACGAAACGAATGACGTCGTACGTCATGCAGGACGACCTGTTCTACCAAACCATCACGGTGAAGGAGCATCTGGTGTTCCAGGCCAAACTCCGCATGGGCAAAACCTTCACGGAGCAGCAGTACATGCAACGTGTGGACGATGTGATGGAAGAGCTGGGTCTGATGAAATGTCGTGACACAATGATTGGTGGCATTACAATGCGAGGCATTTCCGGTGGAGAGCGCAAACGACTATCGTTTGCAACCGAGATTTTGACGAACCCATCGATTCTGTTCGTCGATGAGCCTACGTCCGGTCTAGACAGCTTCATGGCGGAGACTGTAACGAGGCAGCTACAGCAGATCGCTCGTGACGGTCGAACAGTGATCGCTACGATCCACCAGCCGTCGTCGGAGCTATTTGCGCTGTTCGACCAGCTCTATCTGCTTTCCGATGGCTCACCAGTGTACCAAGGAAAGGCGTTAGAGTCTGTAGACTACTTCGCTTCAGTGGGATATCCGTGTCCAGCGTTGATGAACCCGACCGACTACTTCATGCGCCAATTGGTGGTCATGGACAAAGCTACTGATGCTGAAGGAGTCGCTCGTGTGGAGAAACTCAAGGTCGAATGGGCGAATCACCAGACCCTACCGCAAATTGAATCTTCTGGCGCTGCTGCGGCGGCAAGCAGCGGCGATCATGCCAATTTTCACGACTCCCGGCTAAATTTCTTTGGCCAAATTGCTGTGCTTGCTCACCGAAACGTTGTTCGCTTTGTGCGAGATCACCTGGGCTTTCGGGCGGCGATTATGCAGACGCTCTTTATCGCGCTTATTGTCGGTCTCATCTACCTCCAGCTTGAGCTGAACCAGAAAGGCATCCAAAACTTCACAGGTGGGTTTTTCTTCCTCGTTGTCAACCAAACATTTGCCACTGCCAACCCCGTCTTCATCTCGGTGCCAATGGAGATTCCGATTGTCATCCGCGAGTACAATGCCGGTTTGTACCACTTGATATCGTGGTATCTATCCAAGAATGTGAGCGAGCTCCCGATGCAGCTACTTCTACCGATTGTGTTTTTCGTTCCGGTATACTTTCTCATGGGAATCGGTCACGGCTTCGAGGTGTTCATCTATATGCAGATCATTCTTCTGCTGGTCAATAGTTGCGCTGTTGGACTCGGCTACATGGTATCCTGTCTTGTTCGTCGTGTTGATATTGCCCCCATCATCGGCACGATCATGATCCTGCCGTTCCTGCTATTCGGTGGTCTTCTTATTAACTCGGACGACTGCCCGGACTACTTCGTCTGGATTCAGTATGTATCGCCCATCAAGTACGGGTTTGAGGCCCTCATGAAAATTTTCTGGGAGCAAGTTCCGACTATTGCTTGCAACGCCGCTATCGAAAACTGCACGGCCAAAAGTGGAGCTGATGTACTGAAGAATTTCAGTCTCGAGTCTCGTTCAGCTCTCGGAGATGGTCTCATTCTGTTGGCTATCAACTTTGGATTCCGTTTGGTTGGATTCCTCGGGCTGTGGATCAACCTGCGCAGTAAAAAGTAAGCTCATACCTGCAGACAACTCTTGTGAATAGAGCAATCTATTGCAAATTGTTGGTTCTGAATTAATTAATGCTGTCATGGGATGGTTACAAAAGCTGTTCTGTCCTGGGTCAGATCTACTAGATGCACACTGAGGATAGTTCACACAGTCTTGCTCCAACAACTGCTTGAGATGAAGTCGCACGCGAAGTCTACAAAGTCAACAGCTTCCTCCTCGGCGCAAGCATAGCCCTCTACAGGGGCAGGGACTAGGACCCCACGAGGTTTAACCATTTGCAAACAGGCTCAGTCGTAGTCGTTGAGCTTTCCAATGATGAAGGTAAATAATTTGACGGACTCTGAGTCTGTGCAGCCGAATGCAGTTCCGTAGGGTGACGAATGCCAACCTTGCTCGAGTCGACGCTCGAAAGAACCGCCTCGAGTGCCTCGAAGAGGATCCGAGCACGGTTTCGGTCCTTTCGTCACACTTGTCAGTGCACTTGCTGAT
This sequence comes from Phytophthora constricta, assembly GCA_011947335.1. Taxonomy (NCBI): domain Eukaryota; phylum Oomycota; class Peronosporomycetes; order Peronosporales; family Peronosporaceae; genus Phytophthora; species Phytophthora constricta. Next base: position 7,911 of record JAAVTI010000039.1, read on the forward strand.
GAAATCACTCAGGAACTGTTACTATCTAATGGCTAGACACTGATGCTTCCAGCGCGAGTAATGCCGCCCTCTTATAGTTGGCAACAATAGTCCAGAGAGCCCGAGGCACAGGGCGAGGAAGCCTTCCTTCGCACGTCAAACACACCGGAATCTCTCCATTCGCTTGGTTAAACGAATGCGTCACACGACTGCCACAGCAGCGATAATGTTGCCACCCTTGACCCGCACAGATTCCGTCCGTCACGACCTAATCTTCAACCCGAACGGAGTTGAAGAGGTAGTAAAACCAACGAGCGATGGCACTGCCTTCCGTAGTGATCAGGTAGCGCGTCGCATTTAAAACTTCATGGAGACCGGAACACCATCATCACCCATGCGAAGGCGTGCAATCACAACTCGGTACCGGTGATTTTTGAGGCAGCAGCGAAGAATTTCAGCAGTGCAGCGACTCGGTCTTGCCAATATGGATACCTATCTGTACCGCGTGTCCACATTGCACCACTCATCGCCATGGTCATTATCATACCATTCATGCTGTTCGATGGCCTGCTAATTAAATTGGACGATTGCCTAGACGACTTCAGTTCATCTCTCCGCCACCATGAAGATATTCTGGTGCGGTAGATGACACAACGTGCATGCAGCTACTTATTATCAAGTATCGGAAATGGAGGCATTAGAGCCCTGGGGGTTCTTGGCGCCGTGGAACGCCCTGCTGAAGAAACGGATCCAGTTCAACTATCCAGAGCGTGAGGTGCAGAAGGAGATAAAATTTCGGCACGATTCATACTTTTCATGGACTCAGCGTGATTTCAGCTCAGCGAACGTCCACGGAAGATACCCAGAGGAAGAGGAAGCGCGGAGTTTCGCCGTCCCTACCTGCTCTGTGCAACCTTGACCAGCATGTGTTGTCAAAAATTTGCATTCGCAGCACCTTCTATTCTGCGCCAACTTCGCTTTCGCGAAGTAGACCGCAGTAGTTGGGGAAGTCGTGCTGAAACTCCGATCTAAATTGATGCCAAGTCGGGCTCATTAATGCATGGCTAGATTCCTGAGAATTTTTCATGGTTGATGAGTACAGTTTGGAAGAAGGGCACTAATGCCAATTTTGGGTAACTCCTGGTTCGAGCCTTTGGCAGTTTTCGTCGTTGTCCAAAGCCAGCGAACACAACGATCTGCCAGGATAGCCTGTAAAACCTATCCTGACGGAGTTAACATCGCTTGTGGTAGAGTTTAAGTATCAACTGTCCACTACTGATGGACTAGCTCTTTTCCTAAAATGTGTGGTCTCCTCGTCGTTCTTGACGCTAGATGGGCCTCAAGTGGAGCTGAACCTGAAAGATCTGGTGCTCCGGTTGGTATTTGTTGAGGTGCGGCTAAACATTAGCGAGTACCCACGAGAGCAAACAACCGCTCCCTGAGCTGAGGAAAATTGAGAAGAGTAGGGTTTTCACTTGAGCACATGAAGCGACTCAAACAACGCATTGGCGAAGTGCATTCGACGAATGTTTTGTTTTGCGTTGGGCCGGCAACTTGCTCTGTTCAGCCAATGCATTCCGTACGAATGTATGCTCAGAAATGCGTTCTTACTCGCTGCTTAAAAACCGACCGGTTCACTGCTTTGAGATGGCGAAAGGTACAATTGTGTCGAGATACTCTACGATTTGGCTTGTCTGGCGAATCTATTTCAATGCGATGACGGCAAAGGACCTGCCGTATCGACACCGTTGCCTTTCTTGTCCTGCTTACTTCTTAATAAGGTCGACATTTGACTTCTATTTTGGGGGGTTCAGAGGTCCTCTATTTACTGCTAGCTAACGTTCAGAGTGAACTACTTCTTATCAGTAGAATGTAACGTTCATACTCACTTTGTCCCTGTTCAGCGTGTAACAACAGCACGGACATTTCCAACGATAACTCAGGTATCATGTTAACCGTGTGAATGAGACAGCTGAACTTCGGCTATGAGTCAGGTAAGTAGGTTTTCCTACGTGCTCACCAGCGGCGGTTAGGAAACCATTGCATGCGTACTTACTTACTTACTTACATCCGGGAAGACAACTTCGACTAGTCGGGATTCAATAAACACTTATCATCTTTCAGCCTTCTTCTCAAGTGATCCCAGCAAGCAAACCTCACGTAAAGTCGTGTTGTCGCCGCCGTCTCGAAAATCGATCGCACACATGACTTCACCCAACATATTGTTGGATGAAAAACCTGTCCAGCGTATCCCGCTGACAAAAGGTGCCAAGCGCGCGCAGAGGAAGTTGCAGCTTGCCTGCCTCTGCTCGCTATTCTTTATGATAGCTGAGGTGGTGGGAGGCCTCCTGGCCGGAAGTCTAGCGATTGTGGCGGATGCTGCACACCTGTTCTCGGACTTAGCAGGTTTCGGCATCGCACTGTTTGCTATCTACCTTAGAACGAGGCCGGCCACAGAGAGGCTCAGCTTTGGTTTCCAACGTGCAGAGGTGATCGGTGCTGTCACCAGTGTGCTCATAATCTGGGTGCTGACGGGGATATTGGTGTACGAGTCGGTGGTTCGCCTCATCGAATGTCTCGAACCACATCCAAAAGAATACATTGATGGCAAGCTCATGTTTATCGTGGCCTGCCTTGGTCTGCTCATGAATATCGTTTTGATGAAGATATTAGGTCATGGCCACAGTCACGGTGGCGGTGGTGGACATGGTCATTCGCATGGTGGAGCGGATGGAGACAACAATGATGATGATGATGATGAAAAACACTATCATTCACACTTCAGCCATGACCACTTGGATAGTGACACCCATGGCAGCACCAGTTCAAGCGCTGGAGGAAATGGGTTTGACCACAGCCACGGACACTCACATGGACACGGTCACTCTCACGGTAGCCAGAACAACTCGCGTGAACACGAACACTCTCACGGTAGCCAGACCAACTCGCGTGAACACGAACACTCGTATAATGGTCAAAAAGGGGATCTGGAAGGGGGCATTCAGTCAACGAGATAACCCCAGTAAAGAAGATGGCAACACTTGAGAACCTCAGCGTTAAAGCGGCATACATCCACGCTGCTGGCGATTTTATCCAGAGCATCGGTATCTGCATTGCTGGTGCACTCATATGGTGGAAACCACATTGGCAGATTGCAGACACCGTGGCAACATTGGTCTTCGCGGTGCTTGTAATGTTCACAACAGTCGGCATCATTAGAGACAGTGTTCATGTCCTCATGGAAGGAACGCCGAGGGACGTTGTTGCTGGAGATATTGAGAGAGGTCTGCGTGGATGCGCGTCCGTGGTGGCCGTACATGACCTGCATATTTGGTCATTGAGTGCCGGATTAACTTCTCTAAGCGTGCACCTGGTATCGGATGACAGTGAGGCCGCACTGCTTGCAGCGCAGACATACCTTGGTTCCAAAGGAATTTCCCATACTACTATTCAAATCGAGCGACCTACCACACATAACACTCACGACTGTGCTTCGAGCCGCAAGTGTGGCCAGCAACTGCCACCACTGAACGGGTAGACTGATGCATAGCACCAGATTATCTGGCAGTGCTACAAATGTGAAATACTCACGATTGCAATGTGATAGAATGTCACGATAGATTTTTAACTGTGTGCCAGACTACTGGGCCAATCATTAAACTAGCAGTCATATCAACACTGATCACAATGCAAAACCAAAGTAAACACATGCACGTTTCGTATCATTTTCTTCTTTTAGGAATCAAATTGTCATGGAGAAGCCAATGACCACTAGCCATGGAATAGTTAGATACACACACCAAATGGGTAATATGGTTATTTGACTCCCACTTCTTCCGGCGAAGAACGGACAGAACAAAACTTTCGATAATGATAATTGATCCAACCCCAAAATTGCGTGCTCAGCACCCAGTATCTCGTACTTGTACTTGCGTTTGTCACTGGTGGTTTCCTGCAAGCAGGAATCCGTTTTTCCACGAGACGGGTAAGGGGACATTCACTCTGCATGTCGACCATAATCACGCTAATGAGATGCATGCTAGGGGCTCTAGCAGCCATTCATTTGTAGACAGGTGCCTGATTTTCCGCCCAACACACAGGCTGCATGAATGCAGTACCTGGGCGGGCGGGTTTTCCCACGCTAGGTAGCCAGTATTCATTCTTTCCTCGCATATACGCTTTTGTATGGGGCTACATTTGAAATAGGATGCTGAGTGGTGTCACACGTTCGGGTTAGGGTCGCATCATCTACACACGAAAGAACGGGATAGAGGTTCCTAGCGTTCGTATTATCCCGCCGCCTACAGCGCAAATACCCACCCCTCTAGCTCCTATACTATGAGCAAGTCATTTGAGGCTCTATGGGACGAGCTCAGCTAATGTACATTGGCTGGAAGGGCAGGCAGCCCACCGCCCTGGTGGCAGCATTCCCTACAAGTGTCCAGGATCTACTGCGCAAGAAAATGAGTGTATTGACGTTTTCATCGGTAAGCTGGCGTGTGTTTAGCTTGATGGAGATCTGAATGTACTAATGTATGATGGCATGTAAGTGATATTAAATAGATAAACTACATGAGGAGCGAAGGCTGCTGCGCGTTGCTGTAGCTGTCACTTCAAGTGTTCCTTCGTGGACCCAGCGCCACATGCACCAGCTCGAAGCCCGCAGCGAGCTTCATCTTCGCATCCACGACGTGCTAACCCACTGACCATTGAGCGAGCTTCGGGCTTGCGTTTCTTGCACTCGTCAATAGATGCAGCGGGGTAAGTAAATTTGCGGCCAGCACACAAGCCGACGCGTCGATGTATGCTGAGGAGAAGTCGGCATCTGTGTCGACGTCTGCGAGCTGCGACGGGTGCTCTTTCCGTACAGCTGAACGTGAATCTGGTATGCTGTCGAATACAGCAGAAGGTGGCTTATAGCGACCTAATAGAGAAGTAGATACAGCGTTAGATGAGGAGGAGGATTCCAAACACGACATTCATGCTGCGAGCGACACGTACGGCTCCGACGACTTTGTGGTAATCGTCTCATAGCGCACCTACTAGGCGACAACAAATGAACCCCTCACCGCAGGTTAGAATTCCGCGAGTGATGCTTGATTGTACGTGACGGTAACACGCAGCTGTGCGACACAGTGAGGCGTTCCGCTCACGGTTACGCGCTCAGTGCTCCTAAATCTAGCGTGACGCATGGAACAACACATACATGAGACGTAAGAGGGGACGTCTATAAATATGCACGCAGATAGAGACAGAGTGAGAGAATACATACCCCTTGCTTGAATGCACTTCTTGCGGAGAAAACTTTGTCCATTTGTTGTTGTGCACATACTTGTATTACAAATGGACAAAGTTTTCTCCGCGCAAAATTCGCGCGCGGACTGCACGCCTCCCTCGCCACTCGTTTTGGCGCGATACCAACCCAGGATCAACACTCTAACCATCACTCTTCAAATCACTTTAGCAAGGGTACCTGTATTGAGAGGTACTTCGCACGGCCTTCCACAGCCCATTAGCCAATCAGAGCTTTAGGATGGCCTGCGTCACGGGGATTCTGCTGGAAGTGGGCTACAACAGATTAATTCTGCCAGGAGAGGCGAGTATACTGAAATCGAGTTTATTTCCTTATGCTGTATTATACAGCATAAGGGACGGGGCTAGAAGGGTTAATCTCGTCTTGCGTGCAAGATGTCCCACGATATCGCGAAGTTCAAGGCGGCTTCCTGTTCCAGCCGGACTAGGGTGAACTATGAATTTGCGCAGCCATCATGATTCTGCTAAAAGCAACTTCATGAACCATATTGGGCACAGACGGTGTTGTTGTGTCACTCTGGAAGGGAAGCATGAGGCTGCTGCCGGACGTCCTGTCTCTTTGGACCCATCCAAGACCAACTGGTAGGTCTCAAAAATCGTTTCGAAGTTGGTAAATCTGATCGACTAACGCTGGAGTCTGATGCGGACTGTTTCGACTCTAGTGATCGCGCTGTTGTGAGTAGTTCTGCCACCTCGGGGTTAGGATATAGGGTGTGCAGCTTCACTTGAAGTTGCACATCCTTCAGTTGTAGACGCTCTCATGCGAGAACTCCCGCTTCAGTCTTTCTACCAGTCGAAAGCACAGGAAGTTGCGCAACATGGCTGCTCGTTGTAGACGAACGTTCAGCATCACGTGCATCTGAGAAGCTTCAGAAATAGACATGTCACTTGGGACGGATCGTCAACACATAACGAGCTCAAATCCTCCTGTGCAACAGTTGGTCATCACAAAGTTCATTTTTGAGCGGCGAGAACTCTTGTATCGAGACCTGATGTGTTTGCATTGTCCATCCAAGCGCTTTATACTTGTCATCATCGCTGTCAGCAACATCAATAGCTCGATCAATTTGTAGTTCGTCATCAGAGAAGTCAGACGTGTCGGTAACAGGTACTGTTAAGTTCCATTTATCTTTGCAATCAGCGGGTCTTACGCAAATCAGCAAATCGCTTATAGAATTTATGCGGCGAAAGGCGCTGCATCGCGTCGAGCAGTGGAACAAGCTCAGCGTGGACGATATTATACTTCTCACAGTCCGACAGGACCGCGTGGTTGCACTACTCACCGCGCTTTAACTTGACATATCCAATGCGATGCCGGTTCGAAGGTTTGGCTGTGAGATCCATCGACTGCCAGGACGGATTCTGTGTGTGCCCAACACCGGAAAGACGTGAAATCGAAGCACTTAGCACAGATTCAACGCCTTCAGCTGCAATCACCGACCATCTCGAGTGAAGTTGCGCAACTTTATTTAACTTTTCCTTGTGCTTTCGCTTCATCTCATTGGGAATGTGCTTGCATGCAGCCTCGTGGACACGTAGAATAAGCAATCGCACGTACACACTGCGCTGACATGCCACTGAACCTCAATACCACTGCCCTCCGCCGTTGTAAGCTTGTAGACATCACAATTATCATTCTCCACATGATGCCAGATCCACTTCTTTCCATAGGTTACGGTGAAGTCCCACTGATGCTCCACACGCAGAAAGCAGTAACTTCTCAATGCACCTGCAATTTCACGAAGCTCCCTTGTGGCTCTTCTGTGCTAGTTCCCCCAATCGATAATTGACTAGATTCCTGGTTTGTTGCGGCGTGAATGACATATCTGTCAGATAAGATTATATTAGCACAACGAGATCAGAGTTTCGTAAGCATGGTTGAAGCTGTACCCATTTCGAGCGAAATATAAGCAGTAATTTTCTTCAAACTTGCATATTGCATCTGCTTCGATGGGAGAGCGTCCATCTCGGCATGGAGGCTGTTGCTAATGACGTATTTGCCACGGCGTAGAGCGGTGTATAGAGACTTAGACAGATTGTGATTGTGACCTCGATTCTAAACACCAAACGCAGATTAGCATTGTACATGGCACTCGCAAGTCTATCATAAAACTGTACCTTGTCCGTGACCTCAATGACCCAGCGATTCTTGTCTTCCTTCCAGCGTACAGCACGCACCCAAAAATATGCCTCGCAACCGCAATAGCGTCTAGTCCGTACGACACGCTTGCCCTGTCATCTTGACGGCTGCTTGCATCCTAGTGTGCACTTGTACTTGCAACGAGCCCATTCAAAATGCGTCTGTGGAATCGGGTTGTGGGGGTTCTTTGCGTTGTGGTACTTCGTCTTCCGAGAATCTCGAGTTCTATACACGACCTTGTTCGTCGCTGCATAGGCTTCCCAGAACCGATCAAAAGATTCACATGTATCGAAAAATCTGCCGCATATGGAAGACACCTCTGCACCAATTCTAATTGGAAATGGATCTCCTTTTATGCACGAGAACAAATCAGAGTTAGGAAGATGACGTGTGATATCATTGAGCTAAATATGAATACCGTCCTCTACGGACGCCACGGATAGTTGCGTCGGCGGCAAATGCTCGTTGTCTGTCTCCGATTCAACTGCAGTACGCGGATCATGTCCAGCGAGATTCGACTCGCCATCAGAACCGATAGATTTGCTGGGATCGTATGCGTCCTCTTCGGCGCTGTGCACGCGTGCTAGAATAATAAGTTATTAGACATCGTTAGCCTTTCGCGATTGCGACGCCCTTAAATTACGTACGTTTCTTTTGTTGTCGTATGGCTTTCGCGGACGAGTCTCGCTTGCTCCCACGTGGCGACTTGTCGATCTCTTCACGCTTGTTAGAGCTGTCTTGCACTACAGCAACGTGTGCTAATCAGGGATCACAAAATGTGCCAACAATTGTTGCTTACCTCGCGCGTTCGCCATTTTAAGAAGTTGCCCGACTTCCGCCGAAATCCGATGCCGCCTATCCCGACGCCGCAAACCTCGAAATGCGAGAGGATTCTTAGCCCTCGACCGCGGTTCGGATTCCAAGCCCGGGACCGCGGTTCAGAGCATCACCCCGAAATTCAAGCCAAACGCAAATTTGTGGAAGTTGCGTAGAGTTGCGTGAAGTTGCCCACACCGAAGTTGCTTTAACCCCCAACACTCACGGGATTTTCGCCGTTCCGTAAAGGCGTGAACTTGTTGTATAATACAACATGTTAATGCCAGACTATACTAGGAATTTGTATGCTCCACTGAAGTACGCTGTTTTTTTGAAATTCTGAGCTGGATAGAAGAACACGGACGGTCGGTCACCTCGCATGACTTTATCCTCACATGTTGTCAAATACGCCGACGCTGAGAGCAAGTTGCTCAACATGTTGTATATCCTGCATGACTCTCTTGGCCTTTTTACTTGAAATGCACGTACTGTGTAAGATGATGTGCAATAGGTAGACGTGTCACCACGACTTCGAAACACAACACAAATGACACGAAATGAATGTATTGATCTTAGCAGCAGTCCGAGCAAAGACGGCCTACTCGTCTGCGTCTTCCTCCTGCTCGGCCGCGTCTTCATCCTGCTTAGCCCCGTCTTCCTCCTGCTCGGCCTCGTCATCTTCGGGCTCATCCTCGCCTCCCTCGTCCTGATGGCGGGCGAAAGGCGGTGCTTCTTCTTCCCCAGGCCGCGCATTTGCATAGCGCGGCCAACGAGGGGCGGGGCGCTCACTCCCGTTCTTCCATTTGTCGTGCCAAATCTGAAAGCACGTGAGCGTGTTGCCCGGGTAGTGCGCCGGGCGAACACGGTCGCATAGGTAAACGCTGCGCGCATAGCAAACCAAGGTTTGTCTCCTGTAAATGAAATTAGCTGAGAACAGTGCTTACAATTTCTGGCCCTTGCTGCAGGCGGCGCAGTAGAAGCGGCTTGCACATCTTTCCCCGACCATCGGCTTCCGCAGGAGCACACCTTGCACTGGTGCTGGGGGCGCTTGCGGTGCTCCTTTCCTTGCCGAATTGGTCCCAATCTTGGAAGACGGTGAGCTTGTGCTCGGTGGGGACGGTACTCGGCGTCTCAGTGCGCGCAGGCGTCACAGGTGACAGCGTCTGTACCAACGCAAAGAATCTGTTAGTGCCACACAATATTCCTGAACTCGCAGTATATCCTACCACATCGGCGAAGTCACTAGGAGTAAGCTCCAGCATCTGCGCATGCAAAAGGCGCAAAAACTTGGCGTGGTCAGCAGCGGGCTCGCCGCGCTGCTTTCGTGCTTCCCTGTACACGATGAAGGCATTGACGATGGCCATGTCGACCAGGCCAAGGAAGATCGTCTTATAGTACTTGCGAAAGACCATGGCGAGCTGCAGGGAGTACCGCTGACGGCGGAGCTAATCGTGGATGTCGACCCCGCCCATCCAGCGGTGGTAATCACGCATCATAGATGGGCAGGGGACGACGGTCTTTTTCCGCCGCGCAGTCGTCTCTCTTTGCAGACATATTCGACAGAGCATACAAAAATTAGTAGTTAGTGTGAGAGAATTGCTTTGCGGTACAAGAGCACTTACCGCAAGTCTCCATCGTCCTGCTGGCACCCGTGGCGAGGAACTGGACGGGCATGCGATCCCACCAAAGCAGCGCTGTCATCTGCGGAACGTTCTTGCTGACGGTCATCTTCGTGGCCCCTCTTGGCACGTCGGGTGGGCGCGTCGCGCGGTCGCTCGTGACTTCCTTGGGGTAGCCCGCCTTGTTCGCCGTGATGGTGCCGATGCTGTAGACGTTCCGGCTCAGGAGCTGCAGCGCAAGCTGGACGGAGGTGTAGAAGCGGTCCGTCACCACGGCATGAAACACTCCGGGCTCTGGAGGCGGCAGCACTTCCTGCAGGTTCCGCACCACCGCAGCTGGGCCGGAGTTTGGGTCGGCCAAATACTTGGTCGGAGAGTCGCCTCCGAGTTCGCTTTGGTGCTGGTCCTCTCCGCAGTAGACTTCAAGTCTGGCACGCAATATATACAACATGAGAGTTAGCTAACTCGGATCAATATACAACATGTTCAACTTGGCCAAAAAACTCTCGCGGGCTCATGATGGGCCCGCGAGATTTCTTTGCACACCATGCAACATGCACACCCACATGCAAAACAGACAAACAGCACTCCACGTGAACACAGATACCGCAGACAGTAAACAGTGTTTGCACAGCAGGTCATGAACAGCTTGGTGCCCCATTTGTGGGGCTTGTCCTTCATGTACTGCCGCGTCACGTTATGCTGGCTTCGTGATGGGATCATGGCCTCGTCAAATGCCAGAACGGGAGGTACGTTGTATCCTGCGCGGAATGTCTGCTGTAACTTGTGGATGACTGGCCTGACTTTCCATGCTCTGTCGTTTTCTGCTCGTGGGTCTGCATTATCCGAGAAGTGCAAGTTCTGCATGATCCGGCCGAAACGTGCCTTGGACATGTATCTCCCAAACGTTCCTACAGGAATGGCACCCGATGTTGACGTCGCCCAGTGATCGGAGAGCCGTCGCGAGTGAGGGCACAGCATGCGTGCAACTAATAGTCCCAATCAGCGAACAATATCGTGCCCTTTGATCTCTTTGTGCTTTTTTGTTTCTGATCCATGACCTGCTCACGCGTAACGTCCTTCCCAGCGGCACATTGCTTTTCATACATCCGCTGCACTCGATCGTTAGATGCTGGTGGTAGAAGCGATTGCTTTCCACAGCAATCCTGCTCCACAAAGTCCTGGGCATAAAAAAGAATAAGTCTAGCGGGAATCCGCTTTCGCGAGCACCTCCTCAGTCTCCACTGTACAGTCCAGGATAGTGGCTGGTATCAGTAAATGTATCGGGATCTAATGTTGTCATATAAAACATGAACAATATTAGTCTTATCGTATATACAACGTGGTAGAGCAACTTCACGTACCACAGTTCCAGCCCTCCGCGCGCACCTTCTGAAGTGCCTTCGTGTCCTGCGCAAACACAGCCATCTCCTCTAGCGTCAGCTTTTTCCAGCTGTCCATAGTACCTTGCCAATCCCGCGGCAGCTTGACTACGTCCTCCTTCAGCCTCTTCCTCACCATCCGCTTGTACGCGTTTTTGCGGTGGCGCTCAGCAATTGCGCCACCGTCCAGCTCGTCATCACCAACGTCTTCATCAAGTTCTTCTTCCGTCTCCTCTCGAGCAGCAGCAGAATCGACGTCGTCTGCGTGCTCCACATACCAGCTCTCCGAGTCCGAGCTGTCAACTTCCACCTCGGACGTCATGCCAGTATCTGCAGCAGCTGGCTCTGCTACCTCCGCCACATCTGCATCTGACACGTCACTATCGAGCAGCATATTCAAATCCAAAGTCCTATTGCCACGACATACATACAAGATTAGAAAATTAAACATGTTGTATAATACAACATCACACACATCACTCACCGAGCAGTCGAACGTGCTGTCGACGACGTGTTTGCACCCTGCGCTATCGAAGCAGTCGGTGTTTCCACAGCGGATCCATCCCTGCCCACACACAACACACGTTAGTTGAGGCTATCAAATGCTCAAAACATTAGAACTCACCCGGTCGACGAAGACAGGTCCGCCCTCTCATCATCTGCGTCATCTTCATCAGGCACATGAGGGCTGATCCGGCACTTCTTCTTGACTACAGACCCTCCCCTTTTCCTCGCCGAGCTGCTCGGCTTCTTCTTGCCCGACGAACCTTTCGCCTTCTCCATGCGCTCCATGGCGTCAGCACGCGCAGCGGATCCACGCTTCTCCTCTGCCTCCAGACGGTGCCGCTCCTTCATCTGCGCCAGCTTCTTTCGGGTCTTCGCCGCTGCAGCCCGTGCCACGGCCCTCGCCTCCTTCGCAATCTTGTCTTCTCTCGCGATACGCGCCTGCTCCTTCTTCGACGTCTTCTTTTGAGGAAGGGAAGCGCCAGCTTTGCAGCAGGGCGCTTTCCCTTCTGCTGCGCGTCCTTGTTCTCCTTCTCCTTCTCCAGCAGCGTCCGGTAGGCGGCGATCTTACCTATGGGTGGTGGCGGCGGTGCTTCAGCGGGGCGGGAACTCGTCCAGGCGTGCCGCGAGCTGCGGGTGGTGGTGAGGGCGTCGTCTCGAAGTCTGTGTCTGTGTCTCTCTCGCCAGCGAGAAACGCACGATGCTCCGCGACGAGGCGGCGTCGTTCGTCTGGTCCCAGTCCTTCTAACCGCGCCTTGAAGGCCTCCGAATCGCGGCGGGTCTCGCGCCTCGGCGCCGTTTTACTCCTTCCGCGCTTTTTCTCAAATGACTGGTTTTGACACGTGTGTGCAGTCCCAGCATGAATCTGGGTGAAAATTCGCCCTCGGTGCTACAACTGTGCTGCCCATCCCTCCGACCATTTTTCTGTAGGATTTTGACCTACCCGCGTGCAAACCTACACAAACTATGCGAAATGAGCCGGCCTTAACATGTTCTATTTTACAACATGTTATGAAAAGTGCGCAAAGCGATGTTGTAATATACAACCGTTAGCACTGGGGTTAACCCCCAGCCCGAACGGAGTTTTTAACAGCTTCGGTGAACAATAATGACTGATATCTCTTTGGGTATGCAGCATTGCTGGTACTTTGACTCAACTGACTGCTTGAAGGTTTTACAGTCTGCCGGTGGTGAGAAGAGAGATACAAGCGCCGTTTTACCGTTTGAATTCACGAATCACCCTGACGGCAAGGATAATCGGCATGCAAGAATAGAATTCCTGGATTCCTATGGTGCCCTGACAACGGAAAAAATAACACACGCTTCAAACGAACTATCGCTTGTTCGCTCTGCATCTACCAGTCCAGATCCCTCTTTAGCGTTCGCAGAGCATACGCGATATCTGCAGCAAGCGGACGATCATCGGTATTCATCGACAAAAATCGGCTCGCAAGTGCTGGAAGTGGAGAGGTCAAGCGTCGCCGAAACGAAACGAGGACGCAGCGAGCTCGTGGCCACCTTCTCTAAAATCGCCACGTCCGATAAGAAACAGCCATTCGCACTGCACACTCCTTCGTACGGTAACTCGTGCGAATCGATTTCGGACAACAGCACGCCGAAGCTGAAAATGTCGGCCGACTGGCCGTAACTCTTGCTACTGAGCACCTCGGGAGCGAGCCAGCGCGCTGTGCCTACGCCTTTCGTCATCGTGTTGTCCAGTGACTTGAATCTCGACGACCGAAAGTCTGTCAGCTTGGCTCGCAATTCGCCCGACAGTTCGGTCTCGCCCGACAGTTCAGTCGGCACGGCCGATACATTCGAAAGCAGCACGTTGCGAGACTTGAGGTCTCGGTGCACCCCGGGCGGCTCGAATGAGTGCACGTACATGAGTGCGTCAATGAAGTCCGTGGCGATTTGCAATTTCTGTAGATCCCATTTTTGCGGCGTGAACGGATTGACGAGGTAGTCGCGCAAGTCACCGGCCACTGTGTACTCGAAGAGAGCCTGTAGATCGGTGGCAACTGTTCACCCCGCGCCGATGAACTTGACGATGTTCGGGTGGTCGAATTTAGAACCCAGCTTGATTTCGTCCGCGTAGGCTTGGGTGATGTCTCGTGTTGTGTGGTTCTTGCGGAGTCGTTTGGAAGCGCAGAGCTGAGAGTCTCGATACTTGACGATACACTCTCCAAACGAAATGATCACCCCCGCAATTTGGGGTTTGAAGATGAAACGGATCCCTTCAGCGAGACCGCCATTGAATTCCATGCCCACACACAAATATTGCATGCGCTGTCGCTGTCGGTCGCGCATTTGCGAGTAGTTTACTGTAGTGCAAACGCTAGGAAGGGCAGCCGAAATGTAGTGACCGCGGCTACGAGCAGCGCTGCGAACAATTTGACGGGCATTTTGCGCGTGTCAGTTCGATGAGGACGTCTTGCTGCCCCACTTCCGAAATGAAGATTGCAACAACTCTCACATTGATGAACCACACACAGGGCCTCCGGATATATGACTGATATAAAATTCTAGGAGCAAAAAAAAGAAATCCATAATTGTATTGAGTATCTCCGCGCTGACAAATAAATTATTCCGAAAAACAACTCCAATATCAGCTCAGTACACATATTTTCTTGGGAGCGACCTATTCTTGCTGTCAACTACCTCTTGTCACCACTTCCGCCACGGTTTGCACATTCCACAGATTGCGGTTCACCTTAGGAAAAGAATCGATTCCAGATGAATCGGCAAAAGCCCCTGGCGATGGTTTCCAAGCACGGCCTTTGCCTGACTGAAAAACCGCGCACTATGTTAGACATTGGTGGAATGTATGGTAGACTCGGGGACTCACACTGCTGCTGTCGCTCAACTTTGCGCTTCTTCAAGGCGCGATTCGCAAAACCGAGGTCTTTATCCGCTATTGCCGTTGCACGACGGCCTGTGGCTGCAAACGGAATCAGCATACTGCACTGCTGGTCGGTCAAACTCGCGGCCTTGCCCATCAACACCGCGACGCAGGCATTCTCAAATGCAGGTTGATGCACAACATCAGCACCTGGACCAACATGGCTTGCCGCACCGGGATACGCTACGATCATCGCATCAAAAATATCACGGACGTCCAGTAGCGTGACACCGTCGGCGCTCTGCAGCTTCTTGGACGGCGACTCGAATGCCTTCAGCTCTTCTAGCATGCGCTTCAGTTTCTTCCCATCTCTGCGTGTGGGCAGCAGCGCGGCGACGTCGTCGTCATCTAGCGTATCGATGGCGATCTTCAGATCGAAATATCGCTTCAGCATTTGGAATGTGGATGACCACCCTCGTCGTCCAGCTCAAAACTGGTCGCAATTTCGTTTTCCCTGAAAAACATCAGCGCCAATTTTATATCAGTACAATAAATGAGTTTTAGCCAATACGAGCATTTTTACCGTAAGATTGCTGCTGTGTTGAGATTGCGTAATTTACGCATTAGCGCTTGGAGGTTGTCCAGGAGGGATGCGTAGCCTTGCATGTACGTCTTGGCGGCCAAGTTGAGGCGATGACTCGCGCAACCAATGAAATGCACCTCCATGATCTCAGCAATCCGGCCATTTGTAGGGCAGTTATCAGCGGCGATGTACAGTGCGTCGGATATTGTACGTTTGAAGTACGGTAGGATTTTCGTAAGAAAAATGACATGAGCACGAGCGGAATGGTCGACGACTTCGTCATCGACGAGAGGAGCCATTGCAAGTAGAACAGTCTCAGTCTTCTTATCGTGAGCATAGGCTGCGAAGACGGCCAAGTAGCGCTCGGAGCGAAAGCTCCATCCATCAAATACCAGGACAAACTTATCGGGAGCACGTTGGCAACAACACGCTCCACTGCCTTGACTAGACTGTCGATGTACTTCTCCAGCGTCTCGGCGGAGATTGGTGCTATAGATGCATACTTGGCAACAGTCTCGTCTTCGGGAAGCTCAGCGGGAGGTTGCACGAGACAATCCAGTCGATCCAGCTAAACACGTTCTGGCTTTTCTGGTCGACATACCCGATCAGGGTGCCGCTGGCAGGCCCACTAGCTTTCATTTCGGTCACATAATTGGGGTGCTGCGACTTGACGTGGCTAATCAGGTTGCTGTAGCCGATTTTAGCGTCTTGCTTGCGAATCTTTGAGCAGCGACAACGGTAGTATCCAGACGGCTCCTCCTGCTGGTCGAGTACGGCTTTGGAATAGTAGCCCCAGACTTGCTTGCTTGAGAACGGCGATGAAGGCACCATGTTGCAGGTTTGGAAGTGAGTTTATGAAAGTCTGAGCAGTAGCGAACAGCTAAGGTCAAACAGTTGGTTGTTGTGTGGACTGACGAAAGCACTGGTGAGAAATTGGATAGCATGGGCCACATAATTATTTATGACGTGAGCTGAAGTAAATTATTGGATTTTTCCCACTAAGACGTAAAATAAATAACTCAGTACAAATATTGCTGTACTCTTTTAACTATGTATTATTCGGAGGCCTTGATCACACAGCATTCGCTGTCACCGCTCTGTCTTACTGATTAGAGTCGCTGGGGGTAGTCAATACAACCTTAAAACCGTGCACACTCCAACGAGATTAATTCTCGACACAAAACGTTTACGGCACGTAGTCAGCGACATCAACACTGCTCGCAATTCGGTTTGTGCCTTCAGATATTCTTCTGGGCAGTCTGTTTTCTTCGACGCACGATTCTGACAACATATAAGCTAAAAAGAAATGATGCTGGGGGCAGAGGTATGTTAATCCCGTGACTTTCAAACTCGGTCTGCTCGTCATTATCGTCGGCTGGGTTGGCATTTTTTTATGACCTGGACCCTGTCTCGCTCGAACGAACTAATACCCAGGAAGCGAAGCTTCGGGATGGCGAGGAGAGGCTTATGAATACCTCCCGTGGTGAAAGTGTGAACAGCAAGACAGGCTACCACGTCGCTTTCGATGCATCTGAACATGACATTTTTTTCGCCTTAATGAAGTATGTAGGTGGCGTCACTGCCCAATCGCGTGTGAATGCTTTCCAGAAAAGTATCTTTGCGAAAACAAATCTTGGACTGCTTGTTTTGTCGGACTCTAACGGGATTTCCTATCACCGAGGCCTCATCGCAAGATTCTCCTTCCCAGTTGATCGTCGTTATCATCACGACACTATAGTAGTGGTCATCAACTGCCGTGTATTCGGAGCTTGCTTGTGGAATACTTCACCACAACCGAATTTGCTCGCAATCTGACAAGTCTCTTCGACAACGAAGAGTTTGACCTGGCATGGCGACTGTGGAAAAGACTGAGAAAGGGGTAACAGCGTTTGCCCCTCCACCGGCTCCGATGTATCGCTACTCGATTTTGTGCAAAGATAAGAAGCTGAAAATCTGGCTGGAGGATCGAGAAAGCAAGAGGCAGTGGTAAGGGAAGACATAACAAAGCTGGTATGGGTAGTTATTTCGTAAAAACTGACGGTGTATGGCTGTATGTCTGCGCAGGTGCACGGGGCTTCTGGACGACAAAGAATATCTGACAGGCACGAACCGGATTTCAAGTGCTGGGGTCGCTGACTATGCTTCGGTACGTTGCTGTGGTAATCAAGCTACCAGAATTGGTCTCATTGCTTTGTTTCCACTGTAAGAATGAACAGGTTTTCAAAGAATCGCTGGAATATTTGATGGAGCGCTTTAGCAACGCGGGTCGGGAAGTTAACGGAGGAAGCAACGGTGAAGAGGATGACGTGGACGACTCAAGTCACAAGCGCAAAGGAAAGTCAAAGGTGGACGAGGAAACCATTCGGCGAAAGTTGGTTGCGCTCGAGAACGATACTCTGGAGCTGACATTGTCCGTGAAGGTCCGAGTGCACAAATCAGTCTGGGCTGCAAGCTACGTGTTTCGGCTTGAGCCTGTAACACTTGAACGCATCGATGTCCTGGAAGCAAAGCTTCGTGACGTTGAGGAAGAGCTGAAGGCGACGCAAAAGCAAGGAATTCAACCGGTGCACCTGAGTGTAGCGTCGCTAAATCCAGCCAAACTAAATTGCAAAGGGCAGATTTGTTGGAGCAAGTTTGCAGAGGAAGATTTCGACTATCAGCCGGAGGCTTCGGGATCTGTTTTCGTGTGGCAGGCTTCTACATCGTGAACTTGGAAGTGTACTTGACACCCCAAGAGAGCTCAGCTGTGGTTGAAGTTCACAACAACGGGAAATATCTGTGGCACACTCGAGTCTTGTTCATTGCTGGCCAACCGAATAGTACTTCAATCGTGCGTGGTGGACTTTTCAAGGAGAACGACGAGATAACTGTCTGTGCTACGGGATCTCCTCGTAATGTTGCTGCCGTGCTCAGTGCGGTGAAAATCGACTAACAATCTCGCGCTGTCGAACGCGCTCCTGCTCCCACATTTTTCTAGTTTGAAAAGATCCTCAAAAGGTTTTTTTATACAGAGCAGTCGTATTGAATGGTATTGCCTGCAAACGGCGACATGACTTTTTGCATTCTGTGTATCCACTTCAACTTGACCATCACTCATCTTCAACTAAATTACGTGGCCCACACCGCACCGAATCCTTCGCGCAACATCCGCCATTGTCATGTCGCTCGAAGGTGTCCATTTGTTGTGTGGCGCGCCAAACCGACACACACTCCTCACCAGCTGCCAGTCGACGAGTGCTCTGATGGCTGCGCACGGGGACGAGGCCGCGCTGGCCGCCTGCAGCCTCAACCAGGGTATGTGGCCCACTCCTTATCCCCTCGGCGTCTTCCCCCGCGGTCTCCGCGCTTGCGCCGTCCCGAGCGCTTTAAAACCACGGGGGCGTTATTGTTATTTTTAACGAAGATTAACGTTATTTTTATGGTTTTCATGACTTTTGTTTTATACATTTCAGAGCAACTGCTGCACGAGCTGGAGAGCAAGTATCTGAGCCTCAAGAGCGACTTTTCACTGGCGGAGAGCGAGCGCCAGGCGCTAGCGACCGACAAGAAGACGGCGCGTACGTGGCCCAAGAACACACTTGGAGAGCAGGATCCGGCACTTCGTGCTCTTTAACTGTCATTTTTACTTAAACGATGTTTTTTATTTGTTTATTTATAGAGGAGGAGGCTGAGAGACTGAAGAAATTAAACACCGAGCAGCAGGAGCAGACCGGCCAACTGAAGCAGCAGCTGCTGCAGGTGACCACGGAGAAAGATGCACTGACGTTCAAGCTGCAGACGGCCACGTCGCTGGCGGAGCGCCGGCTCTCGGAGGTGGAGGAGCTCCAGACGACAGTTCGGGAGCACAACAAGCTGCTGGTGGACGCGCAGCGCCAGGAGATGCAGGCGCTGGGGCGAGCGGCCAAGCAGGAAGCGCAGGTGGCGCCGCTGACGCACGCGCTGGAAAGAGCCAGGAAGGAGACGGAGGCGGCCCAGCAGCACTCGCAGTGGCTGGAGACGCAGCTCCGCGAGAAGACCAAGACAGTGCAGGAGCTCCGACTGGACCTGGCCAAGCACACGCACGACCTGGAGGAGCTCAAGATGCGCAGCACGGAGGAGTTGACGTCGGCCAAGCGCCAGCTGGAGCGCGCGACTGGCCAACAAGAAGATGGACAGCGCGCTGATCAAGAGCAAGGAGGCGCTGAAGGAGCTGCAGGCGTCCAAGGTGCACGACGAAGAGGCGCTGCAGAACGAGCTGAATGCGCAGCGCCGTCTTGCGACGCTCTACCAGGAGTCCGCGGCAGACGCCTCGGCCCGAGTGACAGAGCTGCAGAATTTGACAGACTCGATGCGCAAGTCGCTGGCAGAATCAGAGCAAGCCCTGGCGCGTGAAACGGAACGCACGAAGGAGCAGGTCGAGGATCTCTTTCGTGAGCAAGCAGAGGCCTCAGAGGCCCGTATCCAAGCACTGCAGGACGACTTACAGAACGCTGAGCAGAAGGTTGAAGAGCTGGAAAAGAAGAAGATCTTCTCGCTGCAGACGGCAAGTGCTGTAGCGGATCTGTCCTCTGCCGCTGGCGAGGCCCATTTGGCTGCGAATGGTCTGACCCCGAAGCAGTTGTACGACCACATCATGGAGCTGGAAGAAACCCTTCAGTCGGAGCGCAACGAAAAGGACAAATTGCAGTTGTACATGGACCGTATTGTCAAGGAAGTGCAGGAGAAGGCGCCGGTACTTATGGGCTTGCGGTTGGATCACGAACGCACCGTTGCAAGCCACACGCAATTGAGCGAACGGCTCGACCACTGTATGCAGGAGTTGGCCAAGAGCAAGAGCAGTGAGCAACTTGCACTGAAGGATAAGTCTACCTTTGAAAAGAAGTGCGAGTCACTCGCGCAGAGTGTGGATGACCTATCACGCCAGGTGCAACACCTGCTTTTCCGTTCGCAGGAACAGCGCCAGCAGCCCGGCAGTAGAGGACACTTTGCATCAGGTGAAGTTGCATCCGAGAACTTGGTAGTATTCAAGGATGTGGAAGAGTTGCAGATGCGCAACCAGCAGCTGCTAACAGTTATCCGCGAGCTCACTGAGATGAACCGACCCAAAGATAGCGATAAACTCAGCAGTGGTATCAGCGATACTGGCTCGGCGGATTCGTCGGCCCACCTTATCATCACTGCCGATTCAGATGAGGAGCTGGACCAGATTGGGGCTTCCAGTGCGATTAAGAAGAGATTAGCCTTGGCACGCAAGGAAATTCACGAACTGCACGTAGAGCGAGAACAGGAACGCGAGATGATTACGGCCATCGTAAAGCAGCGTGATATGTATCGCGTGCTGCTTGCTCAGTCAGACACCAAGTTCCTGGATGGTGGTGCAGCTGCTGATAGTGTTGGTACTCAAGAACATGTTGCCTCTGCTGAAAGGGTTCACAACCACCGCGGATCTTTGGATATTATTGAAAGCAGGAAGCTTCGCGAGATGCAGATCGAGTTTGAGGACTACAAGAAGGAAAAGAAGGTAAGCCTAAAGATGCTGCAAGAAAGCTTTGATCAGGAGCGCTCCAAGAGCTCGGAGGCTAGGCTGGCACAGATGCAGGCCCAAGTTGAAGCTACGTGCAACAAGGAGCGCTACGAGGCCTCTGAGGAACGATGCGCCAACGCTGAAAACGAATTGGTGCGCTTGCGATCGAAGGCGGATCAGCTCAGCTCGTTGATTTTGCAGCACCAGCAGATGCTTGCTAATACCGAGGCGAAACTGGAGACTACTACCTCGTGTCTGCAGAGCCTTACTGTCGAAAAGGATGCAGCTGTGCGTGAGGCGGACTTCCTCCGCAAGAACGAGGAGAAGATTCAGCAGGAGCTGATGACCTTGCGCATTGACAACACGAATCTGCTTAAACTAATGGAGTCCACACGTCGTATGGAAAGCGGACGCGAGGAGCGTGACCGCCGCGACGTTGAAAATCTTACGAAGAAGGTAACCACACTTGAGACGAAACTGCAAGATGCGTATGAGAAGTTTGATGTGAAGGAAGTCACAAGTGGGGCACAAGTCTTGGCTGCTGAGAGAGAAAAGCAAGCCGCGTTGGCTGAGCTTAGGAAACTCAAAGAAACGCACAGTCAACTGAAGGAGCAATTGGCACGGCTTGAAGAGCAAAATACTGGCTTGGAGAGCAAGGCAGCGTTGTTGGAGAAGGAAACTATCCACCAGCGCGAGCAACTACGCAAGGGAGCGAGTGCTGCAGCAGCTGAGCGTGTTGCTGCTCTTGAGGTCCAGCTGCGCGATGCTCAACGTGAGTTTCAAGCTTCGCTTGTTTCGCGGAAGACTCTGACGGAGGGCATGACGAAGTACAAGGCACTGGCCGAAGCGAGTGAGAAGAGTTTAGCTGAATTGTCCAGTGCAAGCGAGAAGTGGAAGCAGAGCGAGGCTGAAAAGGTACAGGCGCTTGAAAAGACCCGTGACCATTTGAACGAGGAGCTTGCAAAGGCTCGTGCAGAGCTAAAGGAACATATTACCGAGAACAGTACTCTGCGGGAAGAGATCGACAAGGCCGAGCAAGTGCATAAGCGAGTCGCTCTCGAAGCTACGGAAAAGCAAAAATGCTGAAGTTCCAAGCCGACAGCGCGGTGCAGCAGATGAACAGTGTGCGTGAGGAGATGAAGAGAATGAAGCACGACCTCGACTCCACCCAGGAGAACTATGAGCGCGAGTTGCAGCTTCACGCGGCAGAAGTCGCAAAGGCATCAGCATCACGAAAGGATATGGAGGAAATTCGCAAGTTGACACGTGAGCGGGAAGCCGATATCGCAGCGTTGAATGTGAAGGTTGAGTCGATCGAGAAGGAGTCACAAATTGCTAGAGGCGTTACAGAAGCGTCTTAACGAAGCTGTCGACGCCAAGAATGCCGTTACAGAGCAGAACAAGCTGTTGCATTCTCAACTGGAACGTGCTGCAGCTCAGGTGCGTCGTGCCCACGAACAAGAAATGTTGAAGGTGGTAGTCTCTACTCAGCCGTCTGGTTCCAACCAGGAGGCAGGCGAGGGAGCAGCTTCCGACACACACGAGAAAGAGATCGACGACCTCAGAAGTGTTGTTGGGTACTTGCGTCGTGAAAGTGAAATTGCAGAATCGAAGCTGGAACTGGCACAGCAAGAGGTGCAGCGTGGCCGTGCTCAGATCTTTAGCTTGGAATCCACTATCGAGCGTCTTCGTGGTGAAATTAAGTCCCTTTCTGATGCAGACTCAATTGGAAAGCAGACAACATCGCCATCAGCAGACGATGAAAAACGTGTCGCCCAGTTGGAGCAGCTGAACCTGCTGCGCGAGAGTAACGCGACGTTGCGGGATGAAAACGAAAAGAGCTTGGCAAAGCTAAAGGATGAGGAGGCAAAGGTACGCAGCTTGGAGACCAAGCTTGTGCCACTGCAGAACGCCGAGGCGTCTCTGAAGACGCAGTTGGCATCTTTACAACAAGAAATCGCGACGTTGAATGACGCTAACAAGCGGTGGAAACAGCGT
Source organism: Phytophthora constricta (assembly GCA_011947335.1). Taxonomy (NCBI): domain Eukaryota; phylum Oomycota; class Peronosporomycetes; order Peronosporales; family Peronosporaceae; genus Phytophthora; species Phytophthora constricta. The sequence goes on from JAAVTI010000039.1 coordinate 30,590, forward strand.
GTTGACCAACTGGTTGAGAAGTACCAGCAAATCGACCCCGCTGAGCATGACAAGGTTATTGCTGAAAAGGAGGCTCTAACGAAGGAGCTTGCGGAATTAAAGGCAGAGCAGAGTGCACTGAAGGCAGAATTGGAAACTCTTCGCTCGAGCGGTGGCAAGGAACTTGATGAAGAGAAGAAGAGGGTGGAAAACTGGAGCAAGCAGTACGAACGCATTAAGGGTTTTGCCAAGAACTGGAAGAACAAGGCCGAGTCATTGACCAAGCAATTGGCGGAGAAGAACAAGGAAACTGACGAGCGTTCAAGTGCTGTTGCCACATTAGAGGCAAAGCTCAGCTCCGTTCAGGCACAAATCGGCAGCGTGACAGCTGAAAAGGCTACGTTAGAGACGAAACTAGCCGCTTGCGAAGCCTCCAAACAGGAGAGCGTCACAGCTGCTAGCGGTGCGACAGCATCATGGGAAAAAGAGCGCCAGACTCTGAAGGCTCAATTGGAGCTGGAGACGAAGAAGAGCAGTCAATTGAAGGACTTCAATGCGCGTCTAATGTCTGGTCTGAAGAGCTTAAAGAAGGAAAATAGTGAGCTGAAGGACCACGCAGCGACTGCTCCTCAACCTGCCGTCACGCAAGAGTATACACCTGTGCCGTCTCCTCCTCAGTCTCCACTACAAGCAACTCATGCTGTGACGACGACGCCATCTAAGGACATGGCGAAGCCGACGACAACCCTAGTCCCGCTGTTCTCATCACCAAAGCAGGTAGCGAAACTGGAACCAGCAGCACAAAAGTCAACGGTGACTGTGTCCGAAGCAAAATCTATGGAGGCGAAGACCGGCTTTGGTGCGTTTACTCAACCCCGCTCCCCCGCTGCCCCGCCACTCCCACCGGTGCCTGTTACTAGCGCGAGCACAGCGCCGACGGAGGTAGCTGATACAGGCATGACCACAGGGCCTTCAGCGGCTACTACTGCAGAAATAGCAAAGCCTGCGGCTCCAGTTACTGCCCACATTGCTCCCAGTTCCGCACCTGCTCCCGTAGCAGAACCTGCAATGACACCCCCGCAGCAGCGACGCAGCAGAAGGAGTCAGTACCAAGTGGCTCTGGCGGTGAGTCCGCTGGACTAACGACGGAAGAGAAGCTCCGGCTATTCGCTCTGCGATCGATCAAGAAGCAGGTGGGAGGCGCGGCGCGCTTTACCCCCTCGAAGGCCCCTGCCCTCCATACCGAAGCTGCTGATGCGAAGCCTATTACAGAAAGCGATGCCAAAGCAAAGGCGACAACTGGATCGCTGAAGCTCTCTGCTGGTACTGGCTTTGGTGCTTTCGGATCGGGGGTGCGAGTGGTCTTGTGTTCGGCAAGCCAGGTATTTCACTGCCGATGCCGTCTCCTTCGTCTCCAGGTTCCTCACTCGCATCTCATGCACTATCTCACACCGGAGAGGGAGGCGCCGCTCCAGCCCCGGAGGCCCAGCGTCGCAGTCAGCGTCTAGCCCGATTTTCAGCGGCTGGAGACAATGCTACTTCGTCAGTGTCGGCAGCACCCACGGTTGTGACGACCGCACTGACGAAGAGACCGCTGAGTGGCGCCACGGAGAGTGCTCCTTCTGTGCAGAAGGTTGCCAAGACAAGTGAAGACCAGACGACGAAGAGTACGATGGTAACGACCACCATCACGACAACCACCTCGGTGTCGGAGGGCAAGCAAGAAGAGGATACACCTCCTTCCCAAAGTAATACGGAGGCGCCGGCAGACTCGCAGCAGTAGGGCAAATCATTGTAAGTGACATCCTTGCTTGTTAATACATTTCATGGAAACCAGGTATTATGAACTTGCAATTGCGTGGAAAACTCGACTGGCCGTCCCTCAAGGACGGCTTGCGAAGGATTGACAGCAGTAAATTCAACAGAAAATTGAAGCATTGGGGTATGCGCCACAACCAGCTATTTTATACAATGCTGGCCCCCACGGCGGCGTCAGGCGGTTCGTGGCCGGCATCGCCAACGGCGTCGCCATGACCGTCGTGACCACCGCACAACCGCCAAGCTCGACATCTTGGGCGTTGCGAGTGACTTCTCTTAAAAACTACACAGCGCGAGGATAGTTTTATACTTTAAATGAAACGAAAATGAAAATACGTTGCAGGTGCTGGGATAGCATGTTAGTTTTTCCTTTTAACATGCTATCTTCGATGATTTTCAGGTGGGAAATACCTTTGATTACAGTACTGCTACTCCTGCGGCACCTTTGGCTTTTTGCGCGTTTTACCGTAGTGGTTTGGGTGTGCTTCCTTATACGCCACTTTAAATGCGCTGTACTCGCGCCACTTGATATCGTCACGCGGCAACGTAGCAAGTCGCTGGTCTCTGAAGAAGGTCACCGGAGTAGTTTTCCCTCCCTTAATTAAGCCATTAACTTTATCTTTGATGGCACTCGAAATTGCAAGCTCCTTCAGCATTTTCATGTCGATCTCTTTGAACGGAACATTAAACGATCTCGACGTTGTCAAAGCCTTCTCCAACTTAGGTGATAGCAAACTCTTCGACGACTGGGCCTTTGCCAGAGTGTTTGAGGACTGCGCCTTCACAAGAGATTTTGTCAAACTTTTGAAGATTTCGAGGTTAGCATAGACAAAAATCCTCTTTCTTCGTTCGTGCCTTCACCGGCCACCTTGTTCACCCTCAGGAATCGTTTGCCGCCGTTGACATGAATGACACCGTTCAGCTCTTCGACGGAAGCAGGAGCGCCAGACTTGTGAGTGTCGCTTTCTGCATCGCCGCTTGATACTTGGATGACCGCTGCCGCCAACATGATGATCAAAAACCACATCATTGTTCTCGATACGTCCGTGTTCTTGAATGGTGGTGTGAAATCTCTCAATGATGTTTCAGTAGCGAAGTAGGCTACATACATAACCTTCAAACTGAAGGGTTATCCGAAGTTCACTGTCGTGATTACGCACAGCGATAGTCTGGTCCCGAAAGATCCGGAAGAGACATCATGTAGATTTGACATACGCGCAGCGAGGAATTTAAATAAACCAGTAGATATCTACTGGTTTCGTGGGTGAGCGGGTGCAAAACAGTAGAAGTCCGTTAAGTTCGATCAGAACGTCCCAGGACGCCTATCAGCGTACTTATCGACAGAATGCCGTTTCGAGATAAACGACCATGAGGACCTGCAAAAGGAAAGGGAGCGAGGAGGCGGCAGGATAATCGCGCGTAGAGGACGTGGAGCCCAACTATATCAAGAAGAGAAGATTTATGCAAAGCGCTGGGTGAATTATTTAATCCAATGGGTATGGCTACCGAGAGCTAACCTGGGAACCGTAAAAAACATCCCGTCGAGAACTCGGCTGCCTTTCGAGCGAGAATCAGTGCATTTCGTCTGGGTGTATCAGTCCACGCGCGGAAGACGACGCACACGCCGACAGCAAGCGACGGAGCCCAAGACTTAATCCCCAACTTAGTTATCCGCCGCAAGACGAACCTAATAAATCAAAATCAGTAGAACGCTTTGAAAACGAAACCAGTAGATATCTACTGGTTTATTTAAATTCCTCTACGCGCAGCACTTTGATGTGGATGTGCATGAAAATGCAACCCGCGCTGTGGAACGACTTGCGCTTTTTCAACAACACAACAATCAGACCAGATTCCGAGTTACATGTACATCATAGTCTTCAATCTTCCGACCTTTAAACTCGAAGCAAGATGGAGGTCGAAATAATGCTACGCAGCCTTGCGTGTGGTCGCGTCTGACCTCGATCGAAGCAATTCAACGAATTATTATTCATGGTACCGTATTCATTCGTTTTCTGTCTCTGCTCTGCAGTGCAAAGCCCAACGTGTTCCATTTCCCATCTGAGGAAAATAACATGCCCAAGTGAAACCGGGTTATCACCAGAATAACCCGTATCACCTGGTTATCACCATAGGTTAAGATTGGCCTGACAACAAGGTGATGCTGGTGCGCGACTCGACGCGTATCCTAAAGGTGCAGCAGCTGCAACCAGACCTTTTCAACGGCAACGAGCAGTGCAAGTCGATCGATCCGGACAACATTTCGGCGCTACGGTGCCAGCGGCTATCCGGATCGGCTTGACTCATCAGACAAGCTGCAGCCGGTTCCCTATCCCTCCTTCTCCTGTTGCTGCTGCTGGACAACTTCACAACCCCCATCTCGAAGTGGTGCCCACCTTGCTGCAGGATACGATAAATGAAAATTGATCGAATTGTGGCATAATCCTGTCCTAACTGATGCCTGTCATCTATGATATCCTGATTAACCTGATATGAACTCAATCCACCGACTTCGTTACCAGTCATTTCGGTCAGATTTATGGCGTTGATTGGTTAGTTTGAGCTGTTCTATCGCTAAAACGACGCACAAAATTACCCTTTATATCTATCTAACTGTCAATATAGGTGTTAAACCACATTCGGACGTCTCCATTTTGGGTATCATGAATTCCTGCTAGCACAATAACTCGTTATTATAGTCATTGGACCAAAACGTAGTTCGATATACAGTGTAGTGTGAAATGGCACGTTCAGATTTCAACATGCGGTCAGATATGGCGAAGCGTGAGGGATAGTGCGCTCAAAGCAGATGGGATCCAGTGCTGGCGTTGTTGGTGAGCTCCAGCTTCCACTCCCAAGTCTCACTTCACAACTTGCTCGAGCGAACGATCACAGCAGCGTGAACTTCTACATTCCAACGCAAATTATGCGCGCGTGTTACCTACTTCTGGTGACGGCTTTGAACGTCCTCATTAGCAGTGAAGAAATTCTGGCGGCCAAAGTCTCCGATCAGACAGCTCTTTTGGCCTCGGCGCAGTAGATTGGTTCCGTCGTGGAGGACAGAGCCGTCGTGCGCTTCCTGCGAAGCTATGACACAAACGACTTGGACAAGGATGACCAAGCCAAAAGAAGAGCGAGGTATCGATTTAAAGTTACTCGATGACATGATCGACCCTGAAAAAATTAAGAATGCCCTAGGCGACGCCAAACAACGAAAGGCTTTGTTCAAGTCGTGGTATCAAGATGAAGATATGTCGGCAGCTGTCCTTGCCAAACTGCAAGGCAACGGCAACTTTTCAAGAACAAGGACATCATCGTAGCATACAACAATTTCAGGAGGAGGCTGAAAAACAACAAGGTGCTCAGTGACTGGCTCCAGACGAAGACTCTCGATGCAATGAACGAGGACGGCCTTGCCCGTATGAAGGAGACGTTCATCAAAATTTGATAAAAGCAAGTAGAAAAACTGCGGATGATGTCAGCAGTTTGCTGAAAAAGGACGCTGTCCTTGAGAAGAAGTACAGGCGCATCTATACGTTTTACGAACTGTATCTGCAGAGCTTGTAAGTAACCTCACCGCTGGCCAAAGTTCAACAACAACAAAACTACTCACACGATCTCCAAATTGTTGAAGAATACGCCTGTAAAGCTCGCAATTTCTTGTCTGTCAGGGTCCTGCAACAAATTGATTCAAACAATGAAAATATGCACGTGTATGCATGGATAGTGATGTTGCGTAAACTTACAAGCTGGATATCGAGGAAATAGAGGCGTTATTATCGACACTTTGAATGTAGTTCCAGACAAATCGCTGTAGTGCAACAGCAAGCAAGCATCATAACACCTCAATAGCACAAGAAACCGCCGCAGTTTTTCTTCCTGCAGCAGCAACACTGACAGATAAGTAAGTGAGGATAAGCCGTTGAACTGGCTTGGATACTCAATCAGCAAGCAGTTGGAAAGGTGTAGCATGGCAGTGCTTGACGGCAATTTGGAGGGAGACTGCTTTGAGTCCCCTCTAGATTTAAACTTTGCAACATCACCTCGGTGACTTGTGTTTGGGAAGAGATGAAATCGGAGCCGAAGCTTACGTTCACTACTTTTCCTACGTAGGTGTCGGTCTCATCGTTCCCCCGGAAATGATTATGTGCGTAGCATATCACAAAGTGTTAACTTCAAAGTCATATGTAGTTTCTTTCAGATCAACAAATGAACCGAAAAAAACACACTCACAATTGCGTGATGTTTGCGCCAAGTTCTAGCGTCCCAATGGACGAGTTGTTGTCGTTCGACACGTCGGCGCCATAGCTCAGAGCCCCAGCTCGTGCATCTTAACTGCTGTCAGTTTTCGCGTAGCGACCTCCTCCTCACTTTCATACATCGTTTTCGTTTTCAAGTGCGGTGTATTACAGTCATTTAGGAGTCCTAACGACCTAGAAAATACCCACGCAATTGGGTCGTCGACTAGCTGGCCGGCTGCCTAACGGCGCTGGCCAGTGCACGGGGCTATCCCGTGCCAATGAATGTGGAAGGCCGGCAGGTGTCTTCCAAATCCGGGTGCATGTCCAACCAGTGGGAAACATCTCCTTGAAGATGCTCCCGCACGGTGATCCATCGGGGTGGGAGCCGCTGAACGTCGTCTTGCAGCACTTGGACGCTGTTTTTCGTGTCCATGGCCAAGTTGGCCAAACTGAGAATCCTCACTTTCATACATGTACTCTCCAAACGAAATGGTCCACCGCTGGGTTCCATGCACAGCAGAGGTCCGAAATAATAATTGCGATCCAGTTAATAATTGGGTTTTCCAATTTTATTTTTTATTATCGTACTTTACTATACCAATGCAATTAAAAATTGTACCAATTATTGTCAATAAATACACTCCAAAGTCGATGGACTGGAGCACAACAAATAAATAGGTGGTGACATCACAATCCAGCTTCGATGACATCAGCGATTAAGTTTCATGTGAACCACTAGAGCACCTTAAGAAATGACTGGCTAGGGGCTCTCGCATCAGACGAGTTCGCGAGTTTCACGCATTTCTCCTGGGTATTTTAGCAGCTCACAACTACATCTTCAGCCAGTTCGTTGTTGGAGACTCATCTACGATGGTCTCCAACAAGGAACTGGCTGCTTTCTACGCCCCACTTGGCCAAGGACTGTTTCGCTGCAACGTCTGCGGCAGCAACCGGAAACAGGCCGGAGGAACCGGATACTCCAACCTTATGGCTCATCTGGACGGAAAACATGCGGGATACGACGCTCAGTACACGTCGGCACAGGAAACCAACGACCGCCCATTGCAGAGCTTTGGTTTCGTGGCAGAGGAGTCAAGTCATATATTTCAGTGGATCCAGTGGATCATTATGAGGAACATGCCCGTTCATGAAGTCGAAGACGCGCTAACGAGAGCTATGAGCAAGCTGCGGCCTGTTACAGTCAAGGCTGTCCAGAAGTGCATGGAAGGCGTCGCGATCAAGATCGGGTGTCAACTGGAGAAGGAGTTAGGAGCACTCTTCAGCCTCATGTTTGACGGCTGGTCGCATGCCGGCGTTCATTACGTCGCGCTTTTCGGTGTTTATGAGGCAAACGGTGAATTGTGCGTGCCATTACTGGGCTTATCCCCTCTTGTCGATGGCACTCAGATAGCTGATGCCCATGTACAGCTGTTCAAGAACATCCTCGATGTCTACAACAAGACCCTATCCATGGTGGCGTTTATGGTTGGTGACAATTGCAACACCAACCGGTCGATAGCAACCAAGATGGACGTGCCTCTAGTCGGATGTGCCAGTCACAGGTTCAACCTCGCTGTCAACAAGTTTCTAGAGACTCACGAAGCTTTGCTGTATGACGTGAACGCCCTAATGGTCGAGTTGCGTCACGAAAACAACTTAGCGGAACTCAAGAAGTACACAGAGCTGCTGCCTGTGAAAAGGAACGTTACTCGATGGTCGTCAACATTTACGATGGTGCAGCGCTACATCCGGATTCGTAGTGATATCAAAAGGTCGAGGCTGTCGAGGAGCTCATCCCTACAGGTGCAAAGCAGAGAAAGCTGCTGGCTTTGTTCGAGCATCTGAAAAATTCGACAGCGTGTGTACGCGGCTTCAGCGCGACGACACCGATATGGCAGAGGTGCGCCTCATGTTTGATGCTCTGATCGCAGCGTATCCTGTCATGGCGGAACACCTGAAAGCTACAGCTAAGGTTGTCCACACTCCAGCGTTCGAGACAGGTGTCGTCAAGGTGATCTGTGGCTCTACGCTCTCGCCCGCCGAAGAGGCTGACCTGAAGCGCTTCGAGGTTACCCGAGCTACAGGTAAGAAGCGCAAGAAAGACGAAGAAGACTACGCTTCGCTGCTACTACGAGGAGGAGGCAAAGCTCGAAACGCGACCATCAGTGCCCGCAGCAATGCCCGCAGCACAAACTTGGCTGCGTACGCGCCTCTTGTCAAAATGGTGCCACCAACTTCCAACACAGTGGAGCGTCTCTTTTCTCAGTGCAAGCTGGTCTTAACGCCACAACGTCGCGGCATGCACACCGCAAACTTTGAGCAACTGGCGTTTCTGCGTGTAAACCGCGGCATGTGGAACGTTAGCACTGTTGCGAGCGTCAGCGCCAGACAGAACGAGTAGGTGTCCTTAGTCATTCTGAGTACTAAGTTTAGCAAATACACCACACTTTAGTTTTGGCTTTTAATTACTCCAACATGGAGCTTGTTTTCGGGTAAAGTAAATCGTAGTTATGTAGAGCTATACATTAGCTACACAATGCGTGCGTCACTCAGTCCATAACTCGATTAATAAAGGAGTAGAAGCACTTTTCACAGCACCTTCATGGGAAGTGTATCTCGTATCCTGCGTAAACGAATGCATGGACACATATGGCGCTTATGCAATATGATAGGATTTTCAAGATTTAAATAAAGCAACGCGAAGTTGAACTTATGGTGAGCTTGGAATAGGGCCACCATTTCCAAATTGGCAAGAATGCCACGAAAGACGAAGCGCAACAAACAAATAGCAGCATTAGCTGCTAATAAACGTAAGCAGCATGCTCAAGCAGCGGGACGTCTCCAGCAAGCGGAACTGACGGAGGAAACTCGTATGACCCATTGGTGCTCTCCGTCGTTGGAGATTTTGGCCGATGACACCGACTCGGAAGACGACAGCTCTGACTTCGAGGAGGGACCCGACCTGTTCGTGGCAGATATTGTATACGCCAAAAACTCAACCGAGCAGGCGAAGCTTTTATCTAGTAAGTTGGGTGGGTTACGAGCGGCTGACATGGCAACCTGAACAAGATCTCCCGCAAAGGTTTATTGCTGATTTCAACCGGGAAGAGCTGGGCATCATTTGGCAAGTCGACTACCGACTGAACATTCCGTTCGGTATTGATGCCGGGCTTGAAGCGAACGGCCGTAGAGTACGACGCACCAATACAATCTAAATTGCGAGAAATTTTATTATTGCTAGTGTCGGGATTGGAATTTTTATTATGGCTCTTTACTTCTCTCAATCCAATACAGTACTGAATTTTCGGACCTCTGATGCACAGGTATTGACACGTGTTGTCGTCGTCAGGGACACAGTCGTCACAGTCGGTTGAGGCGTCGAAAACGATACACAAATTGTCGCTATCACAATAGCCGTGGCAGTCAGAAGTGAGCTCGTTCTGGGTCACCGAGCAGGAACTCGAACTTTGTGCGGAACGCTAAGAAGTGCAGTCGAGGTGTAGTGGCCGTTGCTACAAGCAGTGCTGCAGACAGTTTGGAGAGCATTCAGCGCTTGATAATTCGATGAGGACGTCGACTTCCGAAATGAAGAGCCTCGGTGGCTGTAGTTCTCCTATATGCTACACACTACCACCGGCGTTAACCGCAAAAAACAAAAAACAAAAAAATGGTACACACTCATCGTGGCACTCAGTAAAATCCATTGCATCTCGGCCAAAGAATCGTGTGTCGAAGGGTTTTAAGATGTCCTCAGGAGTTAAGTGTAGCCATCGTTGAACTTAGCTGCAGTCTTGTCGTGTTGGCGTCAGTCAGTAAAGTACAATCACAGCTAAAACTTAGTGATGAGATTGCTTTAAAACATGTCCATCTAAAGGAGACAACTTCCACCTCTTCTTATTTTTGACTCCTTTGAAGTCATTTAGAGCTGAGCGAACTGCTGGGGCGATGTCCTCCGCCGCTTCGGACGAAGCGATGCAGGCGGCGCCACCTGCGCCCAGTGCTCTATCTGCATCACCTTCTACCAACCAATTGACGACTGTGGAGGCGCCTCGGATGGCTGTCAGCACGTTCCCCACCTGGGACGCCTTTTTCAAGTACTTTGCAGACTACCAGAGCCAAACGTTCCAGGTGCCAATAAACTACAATATAATACGCACAAAGCGATAAACTATCGTTGGGTGCTATCGGTTCCTTCAGGGGGTCTCTGTGGGCCGAGATATGGCCATGTGAAGGTGAAGCTCAATCAGATTATTTTATTTTTATTTTTATAGGTATATGCGAGCAAGTCGTCGACGTCGGTGGCCACGCGCAACCAACGCATTCGAGAGGTGCTGCAGCGTCGAATTCCGGTGCAAATGCTGTAAATTCAGAGACTTCCCGGAGTGGAAAAGGTGTTGCTGAAATGGGACAGGAGGACTCGACAATGTTGAAATTTGCAGGAACTAGAGGCCGGACGCTGCAGTTGGTGCCGGTTGAAGTGGGATTTTACGCCAAGACGCTCATTTGCACTCATGGGGCAAGCCACGCAGTCGCAGCCAAGGAATCCGACCGAGACAGCGGTTTCGACCCAAGGAGTGTCCTGCCAAGGTGAGGTTGAGATGCACTGTGGGGGTTGTGGAACGTCGTAAAGACTGATTGCTATGGCTGGTGGTCTGCAGCTGAATCTCGTGGTCCAGAAGAAACTCGGTCATGACGGATCGAAGGCGGAGAACTGGCAAGTGGTGGTGACACATCATGTGGCGACGCATAATCACTCGCTGGATGCCGAGACGTACATGTCGTACCCTCAGAACCGGCGGGTGGACGATCCGGAGGTGCTCGAGACAGTGAATGCACTCCGAAAAGCTGGAGTGAAACAGAGCCAAATACGCGCGTTCCTTGCGGAGAAGACGCCGAACAAGCTTGTGACTAAAAGCGATGTACATAACTTGCTCGCCAGAATGAAAGTTGAGGCAAACCCCACAGCTCGACTGAAGTTAGCTTCGCAATCGGCAGCCCCCATGATACCTTCTACTGCAGGAAGCCAAACTGCCACAAGTCCTAACAATTCGAGTGCACTGCCACCCACCGCCCAAGCTCAACTAATCGCTGTGGCCACAAGAGTTCGAGAGCTACAAGCTGAACAAGCCCGACTACTTCAAAGACCCGAAAATTCGACACCTTTTTCAGCAGCACAGGTGTCGTCCGAAAGCAATACAAGTGCAGGATGCTCGGCGGGTGGACAAACTGCAGGCCAGGTGAACAGTCTTCCACAAAATCTGAGCGATTCGGAAATCACAACCAGTAGTTTTAAGCTGCGAGTCAATCGTCTCGAGGGACAAAATTTGTCGCTTTTCGCGCAAAATACCAAGCTGAATGAGCAGAATAAAGTGTGTTTGGCGGAGCTGTACGAAGCACGCAAGAAGGCCAATGATGCAGAGGGTCGGCTGCTTGCCCTGCAGAAATCTGAGTCAGCTCTGGCGCAAGAGGTGAGCTCGCTTTCTCAAGAGGTGGGAGCATTGAAGACAGAAAACGCAAGATTAAGGCAGCAGTCTCAGCAGTTTACCCCTCGACGTTCACAACAATTAGGGGAGGCGCAGAAGTTCATCAAAGTGCAAGTGCACCTGGCTACGGGGAGCCACGCTTGATTTGGCTCGCTAGCTCGCAAGCCCCCAGTACCAACAGAATGGATGTGCTTGTCAATAATGGTGAAGGGCGAGAAACAATGGGCCAGATGCCTAAGAGGCCATTAAGTGGTGACGACGCAAACACGTCTGAGACAGCACCACCTCCGAAACGGGTTACGACAGAGACTGCAGTTGTGAGCAGCGGAGGACAGCAGCATTTCGTGTTTTCTCCGCGCGATCTGTGAGAGATGCTTCTCGACTGGAACCCATGAACTTATTTTGGAGAAAAGTATCGATTAAGTGCTGAGTGGAAGTTTGATGACCAAGACACGCAGCCAGCGAGTACGTTCGATTCACAATCAAATTTGGTGTGTCGGCGACTTTCACAACATATCTTCGTATTCGGCGGCTCAAGAGTTGTTACATCCGTGATGCAAGGGGAAACTTCGTTTGCACCAAACGCAGCTGAGACGTATTGCTATACAATCTCGACCAAGGGAGCCAAAATCAGCATTTGTCTGGAGGCTTGCTCAAACAAAATGCAATGGTTCGTTATATACGAAAAACACAATATGACTCAGCACTATCTGACTATTGCAGTGAATCTTAACTTTATGGTTGAAGGTGCACAGGGATTTAACCAATGAAGACTTCGCATCAAGCAATGAGTTACACGGGGTTTTGGTTGGCGACTTCGCTCAGGTACGAGAGCATGGATTAGAAGCTCGCACCGTTGTTCTCACTGTTCTTTTTACATTTTAGCTCGTCAAAAGATCGTTCGACTCGCCGCTCGATGTTATTCCGAGCCAGCGCTGGTTGCGTGAATCGAAGGAGAATCTCCTGACACTCGAATTTACAGACCCGAACACGTCGAGCAGCACACATCCCCGTGATATATATGTTCTCAAGTTGCAGCCAACTATTTCGCTGCAAAACTTCGAGAAAAGGATCGCTACCCTCGAGTCCAAGCTGTTCGAGATCGAGGACAAGACGGTTGCTCAGGTTCCTGCACTTCTTCAGATTGGAGCGTCGTCGAAACTTGATGATCACAAACTACTCTGGAGCAAGATGGCGTCTGAAGATTTTGGTATCACCGGCGTGGACGGTACGATCCAGGTTTGTCGTCCGGGTCTGTACCACATATCTGTGGTTCTAAACCATACACCCAGTAAGGGCATCAGAGAATGGACCGAGTTGTGGAAGGGGTCTGCGCGCATCCAAATGGCCTACTGCAGCTATTCAAGCGACAAAAACGCTTCTACTACACTCAGCTGCACCACTCGCATCGAGAAGAACAATTTTTCACAGTTGTCTGCGGCGCCAAGCTTTGCGATACGTCGTATCTGACTATGGTTCAAATTGGACAGTGAAGGCGTGGACTCTAGTTGGGCCAGAGTTCGTGAGTTGCAGAGTTTGGTGCAGTTTTTCAGTTTTTTGGGTGTAATCGAAATGTGCTTTTGGTTTTGAACGATGTTTCTTAAAGCAGATCTCACTTTCTGGATTCTTCACAACCACTATTTTAATACATGCAGGGGTTTTAAAAGAATACACCCAATAATGCAGGCCACAAAACGGGTGTGACATTAAACTTCGAGGCTAACAAAATGGTAAACTTGAGCGGGCCGTCCTTGAACTTCAAGATGCCTGATCAGTGCCTGGAGCGTCCAAATGGTATTTCTGTGGAGATGGTTCCAGTCGAGTGCAACCCTTGAAGAGACCACTAGAACTTGAAGTCATTTCTGGAACTAGATCCACATGCGTCGATGGGTTACAAGTTGTAACTTACAACTGCGCCAGCTTGATATCGGCTCAGTCCGCTCACGAGTTTTAGCATGCCCATCGCCAGCGGTATCTGCGAGTGCACGCCGCAATGTCAGCTCCAAGAAAGTTCAAGGGAGCTGCTTGAACCTCCAGATCTGGAAGTTCCTTGAACTTCGAGACTGGAAGTCCTGTCGCTTGACTCCATTGCCATCTGGAACTATCCTTGAAGTTGGACTGCCTGGCTCAACTGATGAGTGGATGCCTCGGTGCTGCTGTGTCATCCGCTGCAAGTCGTTTAGTTGCCATATTTATATGGTAAATATGGTAGTATTGGTGAGTTTTAAAGATACCGAATCGAAATGCAGGCCTCAAAGCAGTTGAGCTGCTCAATCAGTGATTGACAATCACACATTCGATGGGTTACTTGTTGAAGAGCTGCAAAGTTGTTCGGCCGGTGCTGCGTTGCCTTTCAGAGCGCAGCCCGATCATTACTCGCGGCTGGCAGTGTGGGTAAGACAGGCCCTAGCACCCACGTGGCACCGTCGCAGCCTGCCTTGGGTTGGCGAGTGCCTTGGAGCAGTGTATTGCGGTCTGGAAACGACGAGGTATTTGCCTGCGTGGACATTCCGCTGTCTTCATCGATGCAGAGATATTGGTGTGGGCAATAAGCATAGACAATTTGCCACCAGGTTGTAGACTACACAAACGCATTTCGGGCAACAACTTGTTGCAAACAAGGCACTGAACTGCGGTACACATGACTCACGGCGTGAGAGGTGCGGTGCTCACCATCGATTCCTGAGCCGAGGCCGAGTTGTTGCGGTGCAACTCGGACTGCAAGGCCTTTTCTGGCTTCCAATCGTTGAAGTGAGACCATGTTACGCTCAAAGTGCCCTGCTCAAGAATGCTCAATTGTTTAATCAGGTTAATCCCATTAATCCTATTGTGATTAGAGTTAATTTTCGCCACGGTGACGCAGGCAAGGCCAGTCCATCGACGCTTCGCCGGTAAAGCAGTGAGGTGTCCTTGCCCTCACACGGTTGCGATAGATGGGCAGCAACTCGACCGGGATGGAACCGAGGTCTGTTGTGCCTCACGACCACGAATGCCGCCTTGCCCGCCAAAGCACACAAATCACCTGCAACGTGCTGTCCTGGCTTCGTTGAAGGCTGCTCGCAAAGACCAGGAGAGACTCGTGCGTTTTTAATTTGTCCTGGCACCGCTCGGAGATCGCTGGGCCAGCGCGGTGCGCTCCCGTTGTCGACTCTCACTTTTGAATTCGCCTTCGACCGCCGACCTGGTCTTCCAGTCCAAGCACCTGAAGTCTTCGAACAAGTCTCCGGAATCAAGATGCCTCCTTCCCCGAACGGCGCTCGTGGCACGGACTACGCGATCGCGTTGTCGCCAGCCACCGACCACGGCGACCTCGACATCCAGCAGCGAGCCATCGGAGCGCGCTGGATCGTGTACACGTCGGTGGGCATCGCCATGCTCGAGGCCTTCCACTACGGTTGGTCGAGCCACCAGATCAACCTGCACAAGTTCAACAACACCGAGGACTGCGCCGAGCGCCCCGTCGTGGAGGGCACGTGCATCATGTTCCCGGGCCACACCAAGACGACGTGGACGCTGCTGTCGAACGCGTGGATCGTGGGCGGCATGTTCGGCAGCTTCCTGTCGGGCTACCCGTCCAACCATTTCGGTCGCCGCAAGACGCTGCGCTTCAACACGGTCATCATGGTGCTGGCGTCGGTGATCCAGGTG
Source organism: Phytophthora constricta (assembly GCA_011947335.1). Taxonomy (NCBI): domain Eukaryota; phylum Oomycota; class Peronosporomycetes; order Peronosporales; family Peronosporaceae; genus Phytophthora; species Phytophthora constricta. The sequence continues at coordinate 45,759 of JAAVTI010000039.1, forward strand.
CTGGCCCCCACGGCGGCGTGGTTCGGCGTCGGGCGGTTCGTGGCCGGCATCGCCAACGGCATCGCCATGGCCGTCGTGAACACGTTCCTGAGCGAGATCTCGACGCCGCACAACCGCCACGCGCTCGGCACCAACACGCACTTGGCCGCCACACTCGGCATCTTGGGCGTGGCCACGACGTTCTGGTACTGGGACACGACGTCGGGCTTCCGCTGGATCGCGGCCATGCCGATCGTGCTGGCGGTCGGCTACCTTGCGACGTCCTACCTGTTCATGGTGGAGAGTCCCGTGTGGCTTGTGGCACACGGCAAGGAGAGCGAGGCCGAAAAGGAGCTTGCTCGTCTGTACGGCCCAGAGCACGTGGACGCGCTCATGAGCTGGATCCAGTCCCGCCATGACCGCGCCAAACTGCCGTCCACGGTGAGCGCAAGCGGTGAGCCGATGGAGGTGGAGACCGAGAGTCCGTGGGGCATCCTCTTGAACGCCAAGTTCCGCCAGCAGCTCGTGGTGGCGCTGGGGCTCACGTGCGTCAACCAGCTCGTGGGCATCAACGCCGTCTTCTGGTACTCGTCGTCCATTTTGACGGACGCCGGCATCCCGGACGCGCGGTTGGGCGTCGTCATCATCGACATCCTCAACGTCGTGCCGGTCCCCATCGCCGCCTACGCGACGCAATTCCTGCCCAAGCGCGCCATGCTGCTCTGGGGCATCTTCGTCATGGCGCTGTGCTGCATCGGCCTCACCCTGTCCATGGTCTACGGCGTCGGCTGGCTGTCCGTCACGATGCTCGGCCTGTACGTAGTGGGCTACGACGTGAGCATCGGCCCGCTGCTATGGCCCATGATCGCCGAGTTCTTCCCGGACTCGGCGCGCGGAGCGGCCGTGGGCATCTGCGTCTTCCTCAAGTGGGTCTGCGCGCTCATCATCGGCATCTCCTTCCCTTACGTGCAGGAGGCCATCACAAACTACAGCTTCATGCCGTTCCTGGGCACGACTATTCTGTCCATCGTCTTCATCTACTTCATGGTGCCCGAAACATCGGACTTGACGATCGCCGAGATCCAGAACGGCTTCCGCGGCGACCAGAACCTGCACTCAGTCAAGAGCCAACAGTGAGGTGGTGTGCGGCGGACTTTAAGGGTCCAGTACAGCTTGAACTGGTGCAGCCTTCAGATGTCAGGTAGCTGCTCGACATGTATTTCAGTGCGTAACTTGTGAATTGTTCACGATGAATAAGAGCAGCTAGGCTTGAACCGTTGTGGGGCTCCATTTGCGTCTGTGCGATTACGTTTGCTTGCCTCACAGAATGTGAGGCGGGGCTTTGTGAGCAGGGGTTAGCAGTAACTTGTCTGGTCAGTGCAAAACAGTACTGCAGTAGCAGTACTATTAATGCAGAAGCCAGTAGTTTGCAGAATTTATGAGCTACTGCTACTATAGTAAGTTACTATTAGTAACCAGTAGTTAGCTTCACTGGTCCGATAGTACTATATTGTACTGTCGAGATCCAGAAGATACAAATAGGAAGGCATGCAGACTTGTACAGTATGTGAACTTTTGTATTCCTACAGATGGCACCATTATTAAGTGCGATTATCCGATAGTAGTTCGGCAGTACTACAGTGTACAGTACTACGAGTACTACTGTAGTAGTCCAAGCGAGTTACAGAACTGATTACTGTATTAGTTGAGAAAAATGCCAGTATTACTACTGCCAACCCCTGTTAAGAGTATGCGGTCAAAAGCATTGAACCGAGCTCCATTTAGTTGGTGTGGCAGCAATTCATTTTTAACCGCTTGTCTTGCGACTTGTTCATGAGACCACCACAGCAGTGCGCTGGCCTCCAAGGACTCCTGGATGCTGATGTTAAACCTCCAGGACACCCTCGAAAAGTGTTAAATTCCAGTCGCACCCTCGACAAACGGCCTGGAACTTAACGAATCGCTGCATGGAAGTGCAGCATTCCTAGAGCAACTTCAAGGATGCTGATCAGCCTCTGGAGCGTCGGAAGGCCCTTTCTATTAAAATGGCTCCAGTCCAGTCCATAAATCTCGCCTGGAAGTTGAGTTCCAGTGGTCCAGGCTCGAAGTAATCACGACACAAACGATGCGAGTCCCAGTGCGAAATGCACGGCGGACCCCTTCTCGGAGGTCCTGCACCCGCACGTGCCCTTTGTATGCTCACGACGTCCGCTCTCTGCGCCATAAGTGCCGCATTGATGGCTGCAAGCGAAAGCCGCTGCTCAACGTGCCGCCGAGCCTTTTTGCGCAGTCCATACAATAAGCGACTTGCGATGAGATAGGCGTCTCATCTTAGCGTGACGTCGTGGTCCAAGCGGACACTGACAAGCCCACGGTGGCGCGACCAGCAAATCGGAATTGAGATGGGCCCTTGCTTCAGTTAGAGACTGTCCGCACCAGCAAGCATATCCTCTCATTTGCTCAACAAGAAAAGTGCAGCCGCAAAGACCCGGGGATCGCTCACAATGGCGCCCGGCCCAGAATGGAGCCTGGTGCACGAGGGGTGGGGAGTTCGCGTGTCGATCGGTTTGCGAGGTCACTTCCGAATCTGCTCCGTCGAGCAGAAGTTGACTCCAGCCGTCGTCATCTTCGCAGTCCTCGTCAAAGAATCAAGATGTCAAGCTCGCCAAAAACGAATTCCACGTCGTGGTGACGCCGAACGCTGCTGTCCAGGATGAAGGCCCGCTGCTTGATCTCGAGGACCGATCGCTCAAGCCCACGTGGATCGTGTACTCGTCGGTCGCCATCGCCATGCTCGAGGCCTTCCACTACGGTTGGTCAAATTCGCAAGTCAACCTCAGCACATTCAGCAACACGGACGACTGCAACGCCCGACCCGTTGAGGAAGGCACGTGCCTCATGTTCCCGGGCCACACCAAGACGACGTGGACTTTGCTGGTGAACGCGTGGATCGTCGGAGGTATGTTCGGCAGTTTGCTGTCGGGCTTCCCGTCGAACAAGTTTGGTCGTCGCACGACGCTGCGCTTCAACGCCATCATCATGGTCGTGGGCTCCATCATCCAGGTGGTGGCGAACAACCCGACGTGGTTCTCGGTGGGTCGGTTCGTGGCGGGCGTAGCGAACGGCGTGGCAATGGCCGTGGTGAACACGTTTCTGAGCGAAATCTCGACACCGCACAACCGTCACGCGCTTGGCACGAACACGCACTTGGCTGCTACGCTGGGTATCTTGGGTGTGGCCACGACGTTCTGGTACTGGAACACGACGTCGGGGTTCCGTTGGATCGCGGGCATGCCGATCGTGTTCGCTGCTGCTTTCGTGGTGATGTCGTTCTTCTTCATGGTCGAGAGCCCCGTGTGGCTCTTGTCTAAGAACCGCGAGGAGGAAGCGGAGAAGGAACTAGCTCGTCTGTACGGCAAGGAGAATGTCAGTCTGCTAATGAGCTGGATCCAAGCCAACGACCGTCGCACAAAGCTGCCATCGATCGTGAGTGGGAACGCAAAGGAGACGGAGCACGAAACCAACTGGACGATTGTGACCAAGTCAAAGTTCCGCAAGCCGTTGATCATTGCGCTGGGGCTCACCTGCATCAACCAGCTCGTGGGTGTCAACGCCGTCTTCTTCTACTCGTCCTCTATCCTCAAGGACGCCGGTATCTCCGACTCTCGTGCGGGACTTATGATTATCAACGCTCTCAACGTTATTCCCGTCCCCATCGCTGCTGCTCTGTCGAAGATCATGCGCAAGCGCGTCATGTTAATCGGGGGTATCTTCGTCATGGTGCTGTGCTGCATCGGTATGACCTTCTCGCTGGCGTACAGTGTCGGCTGGCTGTCCGTCGTGTTCCTGGGGATCTTTGTGGTAGGCTACGACCTGAGTATTGGTCCGCTGCTATGGCCGATCATTGCCGAGCTGTTCCCCGACTCGGCTCGTGGTGCCGCTGTTGGTATCTGCATCACGGTCAAGTGGCTGTGTACACTAGCTATCGGTATTGCGTTCCCGTACATCGAGGAGGCCATTACCGACTACAGCTTTACGCCGTTCCTGGGCACGACTGTGCTGTCGATCGTCTTCATCTACTTCATGGTGCCCGAGACGTCAGACTTGACAATTGCCGAGATCCAGGACGGATTCCGGAGTGCTGAGACCTCGACGTCCAAGAGCAGAAATTAGGACAGAATGTAATTAGCGTTGAACGCAAGTGATAATAAACCGCTTTTGTGATGTGATGCATTTCAGGCTCTGCAGGCAGCATTAGAACGCAGCTTCCAGTACATGTATATGATTGATGGCCGAGAGCTGGGCGTTGCCGCAGGCGCTTGCGAGACTTGATTCGAGCACAAGACTTCACTGTCAAGGAACCGACACCGTCTTCTAAAGACCCGACTGCGAAGCAAAACTAACAAGTAACACATCGAAATACATGTCGGCTGCTAGCTGACTGCGACATCCGAAGGCTGCCCCAGTTTCAAGCTGTACTGGACCCGTAAAGCCTACCTCACTGTTGGCTCTTGACTGAGTGCAGGTTCTGGTCGCCGCGGAAGCCGTTCTGGATCTCGGCGATCGTCAAGTCCGATGTTTCGGGCACCATGAAGTAGATGAAGACGATGGACAGAATAGTCGTGCCCAGGAACGGCATGAAGCTGTAGTTTGTGATGGCCTCCTGCACGTAAGGGAAGGAGATGCCGATGATGAGCGCGCAGACCCACTTGAGGAAGACGCAGATGCCCACGGCCGCTCCGCGCCGAGTCCGGGAAGAACTCGGCGATCATGGGCCATAGCAGCGGGCCGATGCTCACGTCGTAGCCCACTACGTACAGGCCGAGCATCGTGACGGACAGCCAGCCGACGCCGTAGACCATGGACAGGGTGAGGCCGATGCAGCACAGCGCCATGACGAAGATGCCCCAGAGCAGCATGGCGCGCTTGGGCAGGAATTGCGTCGCGTAGGCGGCGATGGGGACCGGCACGACGTTGAGGATGTCGATGATGACGACGCCCAACCGCGCGTCCGGGATGCCGGCGTCCGTCAAAATGGACGACGAGTACCAGAAGACGGCGTTGATGCCCACGAGCTGGTTGACGCACGTGAGCCCCAGCGCCACCACGAGCTGCTGGCGGAACTTGGCGTTCAAGAGGATGCCCCACGGACTCTCGGTCTCCACCTCCATCGGCTCACCGCTTGCGCTCACCGTGGACGGCAGTTTGGCGCGGTCATGGCGGGACTGGATCCAGCTCATGAGCGCGTCCACGTGCTCTGGGCCGTACAGACGAGCAAGCTCCTTTTCGGCCTCGCTCTCCTTGCCGTGTGCCACAAGCCACACGGGACTCTCCACCATGAACAGGTAGGACGTCGCAAGGTAGCCGACCGCCAGCACGATCGGCATGGCCGCGATCCAGCGGAAGCCCGACGTCGTGTCCCAGTACCAGAACGTCGTGGCCACGCCCAAGATGCCGAGTGTGGCGGCCAAGTGCGTGTTGGTGCCGAGCGCGTGGCGGTTGTGCGGCGTCGAGATCTCGCTCAGGAACGTGTTCACGACGGCCATGGCGATGCCGTTGGCGATGCCGGCCACGAACCGCCCGACGCCGAACCACGCCGCCGTGGGGGCCAGCACCTGGATCACCGACGCCAGCACCATGATGACCGTGTTGAAGCGCAGCGTCTTGCGGCGACCGAAATGGTTGGACGGGTAGCCCGACAGGAAGCTGCCGAACATGCCGCCCACGATCCACGCGTTCGACAGCAGCGTCCACGTCGTCTTGGTGTGGCCCGGGAACATGATGCACGTGCCCTCCACGACGGGCGCTCGGCGCAGTCCTCGGTGTTGTTGAACTTGTGCAGGTTGATCTGGTGGCTCGACCAACCGTAGTGGAAGGCCTCGAGCATGGCGATGCCCACCGACGTGTACACGATCCAGCGCGCTCCGATGGCTCGCTGCTGGATGTCGAGGTCGCCGTGGTCGGTGGCTGGCGACAACGCGATCGCGTAGTCCGTGCCACGAGCGCCGTTCGGGGAAGGAGGCATCTTGATTCCGGAGACTTGTTCGAAGACTTCAGGTGCTTGGACTGGAAGACCAGGTCGGCGGTCGAAGGCGAATTCAAAAGTGAGAGTCGACAACGGGAGCGCACCGCGCTGGCCCAGCGATCTCCGAGCGGTGCCAGGACAAATTAAAAACGCACGAGTCTCTCCTGGTCTTTGCGAGCAGCCTTCAACGAAGCCAGGACAGCACGTTGCAGGTGATTTGTGTGCTTTGGCGGGCAAGGCGGCATTCGTGGTCGCGAGGCACAACAGACCTCGGTTCCATCCCGGTCGAGTTGCTGCCCATCTATCGCAACCGTGTGAGGGCAAGGACACCTCACTGCTTTACCGGCGAAGCGTCGATGGACTGGCCTTGCCTGCGTCACCGTGGCGAAAATTAACTCTAATCACAATAGGATTAATGGGATTAACCTGATTAAACAATCGAGCATTCTTGAGCAGGGCACTTTGAGCGATCGGTGAGTGAGACCATCTCCACGCTTCAACGATCGGAAGTTAGAAAAGGGTCTTGCAGTGCGAGTTGTACCGCAACAACTCGGGCCTCGGCTCAGGAATCGATGGTGAGCACCGCACCTCTACGCTTTTACGGGTATCCGCAGCGCAGTGCCTTGTCACCCGGATCGCAAACGTGTTGGCTTTTGTTTTGCCTCCGAGGATCACAAATGTGTTGGTTTGTGTGCTGCACAGTGAACAGTCTAAACTCTGTTGGCAGATTGCCTATGCTTGTTGCTCATGCCAATATCCCTGCTTTTATAAAAACTGTGCGGAATGCCGACGAAGGCAAGTACCTCGGCGTTTCCAGACGGCAACACACTGCACCAAGGCACTCGCCAAACCAAAGCAGGCTGCGGCGGTGCCACGTGGGTGCTAGGGCCTGTCTTACCCACACTGTCAGCCGCGAGTAGTGATCGGGCTGCACTCTGCCGTTGGATGAAAGGCAACGCAGCACCGACCGAACAAGACTAGCCCCTCCACAAGTAACGCATCGAATGTGTGATCGAGCAGCTTCAACTACTCATCAAATATGGTCATTACCGACTGATGCGGAGATCGCTGGAGGTATATTTGCTGTAGTTGGCGATACCGTACGCTAAATCGCTGTCCAGCTGTAAGCCACCTGCCGATTTGAAGCAGTCAGCAGCTTGGACGGCTTCCACTCATCAACTTGATGTTTGAGCCAGGCCGGTCGCGATAGTTGCAGTTCAAGGATGAGAGACTTCCAGATTTTAAGTTCAAGGAGGAAATTCCAGAACTGGAAGATGGCGATAAGTTCAAGGACGAGAGATTTCCAGTTTTCAAGTTCAAGGAGGAAATTCCAGAACTGGAAGCTAGCGATGAGTTCAAGAGTTTCCTTGAGCTTTTGCCGTGGAAGCCGACAGACACTGCGAGTGGCGTGCGTGCGTTGATGGGCTTGCAGTCTTGTGTGCTACAACTTGCAGCACACAACTCCATGAAGGAGTGCTTACAATCTGATCGTCCCGTTTTGTGCACTCACTTCAAGTTCGAGGGATGACTTCCAGTTCCAGTGGTTCAGATACAAACCTCAAGGGTGCGAGAGACTGGAGGCTACCTCAGAGAAAGGCCTTTCGGACTCTCAGGCATCCTTGAAGTTCAAGGGCGGCCGGCTCAGTTCGAGAGAGTATTTCGAGGGTTCAGCTCGCATCTGGGTATTCGCCCTCATCACCAGTATAAATGCTTTAACACAGTGAATTTGCTAAAACACAATGGACTTTTGATTAAACAGCATGTAGGCAGTAGCTACGATAGTGCCCTACCTTACTCGATATTTGCTTTACATTTGGCTCTTGGACGATTGAACGCTGTGGTCGCTCCGGAATCCGTCCTGGATCTCGGCAATGGTCAAGTCTGATGTTTCAGGCACCATGAAGTAGATAAAGACGATCGACAAAATAGTCGTACCCAGGAACGGCATGAAGCTGTAGTCCGTGATGGCCTCTTCAACGTACGGGAAGCCAATGCCCACAATAAGCGAGCAGATCCACTTCATGGTAATGCAAATTCCAACGGCAGCACCACGAGCCGAGTCCGGGAACAGCTCGGCAACAATCGGCCACAGCAACGGACCAATGCTCAGGTCGTAACCGACCACGAAAGCACCCAGGAACACGATGGATAGCCAACCCACACTGTACACCAGCGAGAACGTCATGCCGATGCAGCACAACACCATGAGGAAGATGCCAGAGATCAACATCGTACGCTTGCGCATGACCTTGGTCAACGCAGCCGCGATCGGAACTGGAATAACGTTAAGGGCGTCGATGACCATGAGTCCGGCACGGAGTCGGCAATGCCAGCATCCTTCAAGATAGAAGACGAGTAGAAGAACACAGCGTTGATACCCACGAGTTGGTTGATGCATGTGAGACCCAGCGCAATCACCAGCGGTTTGCGGAACTTCGTCTTTGTGAGAATCGTCCAGTTGCTCTCAGTGTGGACCTTGTCGGAGACGTTGCTGAGCATCGACGGCAGCTTCGAGCGACGGTCATTGGCCTGGATCCAGCCCATCAGCAGGTTCACATTCTCCTTGCCGTACAGACGACCCAGTTCCTTCTCGGCTTCTTCATCCTTTCCATTGGCAATCAGCCACACGGGACTCTCCACCATGAAGAAGAACGACAACACCACGAAAGCAGCAGCGAACACGATCGGCATGCCTGCGATCCAACGAAAACCCGACGTCGTGTTCCAGTACCAGAACGTCGTGGCCACACCGAAGATACCCAGCGTAGCAGCCAAGTGCGTGTTCGTGCCCAGCGCGTGACGGTTGTGCGGTGTCGAGATTTCGTTCAGAAACGTATTCACCACAGCCATTGCCACACCGTTCGCCATACCCGTCACGAACCGACCCGTTGCGAACCACGTCGGGTTGTTCGCCACCACCTGGATGATGGAGCCCACCACCATAATAATGGCGTTGAAGCGTAGCGTCTTGCGGCGACCGAACTTGTTCGACGGGTAGCCCGACAGCAAACTGCCGAACATACCACCGACAATCCACGCGTTCACCAGCAACGTCCACGTCGTCTTGGTGTGACCCGGGAACATGAGGCACGTGCCTTCCTCAACGGGTCGGGCGTTGCAGTCGTCCGTGTTGCTGAAGGTGCTGAGGTTGACTTGCGAGTTGGACCAACCGTAGTGGAAGGCCTCGAGCATGGCGATGGCGACCGACGAGTACACGATCCACGTGGGCTTGAGCGATCGGTCCTCGAGATCGAGCAGCGGGCCTTCGTCTTGGACATGGAGAGGTGGCGTCTGGACAACCGCGTACCCGTCGCGAGGAGATTGAGCCGATGACATCTTGGCAGGTCTGGAACTTCCGGCGTCGCGAGCAAATTGGAAAGTGATCGAGTGCGTTGCGATCGGCGCTCAGCTCCGACGCGACAAACGCAGGAACGTACGGTGGTCTGTCCACGATAGAAGGCAGCACACCGCCGGGAAAAGGAAGTTAGCTGGGCATTGCCCGGTCTCTGCAGATGCACACGGAGATGACATCAGCCAGGAACGCTGAACGGCAGAACGTTAATTTGGACTCGAATGCACTGCAGTGCATCGAGTCGCCCCGTATTTTAGTCGGCGATGCACTTTCCATCGGCAGGAGCTGCAACCACTCATCAAATTAGTGACCACTTCAACTTGTGCTTTCTGAAGCAAGAGAGTCCTGGCTCACCGCCGGCCGATCTCTGTCACGTTCAACGATGCGTGCTAATCCCCTGGCTCAATATCGTCGACACTAAAACCAGGAAGTCCTGCATAAGTATAAAGTAAAAAACAAATCATTTGTCTCAACTCAACGTCAGCAGATGCGGAGTCCATCGACTTGCTCGACTTCATTAATTTGTCTGCGAATTACTAGCTTGGATTCTTTCGATTTAGCCACACCAATCATGTTTGCATTGCACTACAGCAACTACAGCCTCCTGTTCTGAAGCCATGACATTCGTGCACAATTTGAACTCTGCTACGACTTTCAACCAACGCGAGCACTGCCGGTCAATCACTCGATACCAACTGCTGTCAAATACGAAAGTGCATTTCGAATTTGGTGACGTGTTGGTGCAAACGACAGCAATATGTGTCTGCTTCTTGACCCAGACGATGCACATCAGCGAACTGCTAGTTTGCTCAACACAAGCGCCAGTTAATGCACGCTGAAGCTCGACACCCTTCTTTCGTATCACAACAAACCCGGCGTCTTGACTTGGCACGTGGTTTACAACTACCCCAAGCGCATACACGCCGGGGACTTGAATCTTGATTGTAGATTTGTCGCTTGTCAACACGAAGTCGTCGGTCTTGAACGCTTTCCACATCAACCTTCCCTTCTTCAGACGATTTTGACTTTCAGCATAGAGGTACACTGAACTAACGTCGACCGGGTTACGATCCTGTAGCTGTTGCCAGCAGTGTTGGAGCTCCTATTGCTGATCCTGTAGCTTCGCTTCAAGGATGTCAAGTCGATCGACTACTTGTGGGTGGAGCGTAAACGCGAAGCTAATGCTTTTCGCAGACTTGAGCACTAGCACCTTGGTACGCAGCTCCAACCGAAGTTTTTCGTCTTGAAGCTGAGTCAATTTGCGCTGAGCACTATCGTCATCGAGTGAACAGTCCAACCATTGCTTGAAGTACTGGCAATAATCACTATCGTTAGTGCCAACGAAGTCAGAGCACGTATATGGGTTATGTTTGTTACCGAAACATATTCTGCTGGAGTAGCATTTGCGAGCGTATTCGCTGAAGTTACGTACTCGTCTTTCGCCAAGAAACCAGTTTGCCTAGGAAGTTCAAAGATTAGCAATTCCTTCAGCACTTGCAATACTCACGACACACTTGTGTGCCATACCACCGCTTTTTGCTCAAACGTTCCTCCAGCAAAATATTTAGTGTCTCTCCTTGGAGCGATATCACGTACGAGTAGCTAATAATCCGCATTGGATCGAATGAAGCCACACCTTCAGTGTAGTTACTCGAAGTCGAGGACTTCATTCGCAACCCTACAAAAAATGAGCAACCTAGGACTGTTCCCGCTTTGTGTTTGTGGTATTTAATCGTATTGCTGCGTGCAGGCGAGAATATCTGGGAGAAGGCAAACTCTAACGGCATCCATTGCACGTACTTGGGACGCGGGCCTGCGATTCCTACAGCTAGGAAAGATTTGGCATAGCTCTTCATCATCATTAGGCAAATTCGCGGCAGAACGCTTCCACTGCTGAGAAGATTTCCTGGACTAGCCTCTATCATGGTTAAGTCGACTGACTTCGAGGTCGAGGGTTGACAGCATTCGCTCCGCCCCCAGCAACCACCTACCGCTACGTCATCTCGCTCAAGAGTGAAAAGGTGAATATCTGGATGGAGGATCGCTCGAGCAAAATGCAATGGTAAGCAGTGAAGGCTGCAGTCATCTTCTCGCGGTGTCCTCAGCTTTATCGTTTTGCTGTTATGTTGAGCAGGCAAACGGGGTATATGAGCAAGGAGGAGTACATTACTGCTTCAAATGTCTTCGTGGACGCAACAGCTGCAGACTACGTATCGGTAAGTTCTCATGGCAGTGAAAGAGAACAATCGAGTCATTTAATAGTATTTTTTCAACGCAGTGCTTCAAACAGCCACTGGAGTGTTCTCTGGAAGGCCAGGACGAGGCTCAGCGACAATTGACTCCGCTCAACGGCGGAAAACTTCGCCTCGATTTGAGTTTGAAAATCCGTCTGCTGCAGTCCGCGCGCACTATCAACTACACCTTCGAGCTGCAACCAGTGGCTGTGGAGCGGATTGACATTCTTGAGCCAAAGCTGAAAGACCAGCAAGAAGAGCTTGAAAAGATTCGTGGCCAGCTTGGTGAGGCTGAGCGTGTTTTCCTGTACGCTGAGAGCGAGTCATGGTCATCGACGAAGCTGGTGTGGAAGCACATAAACTCTGAGAATTTTGCGCTGGCCACTGATAGAACCGCGATCGAGATTGTAGTTCCGGGTATGTACGCCATTGGGGTTAACAGAGGGCGGATCGAACTCACGAACGAACAACTTGTTGGGTTTACGGGAAATCTTGGACTGAAAGGCAGAGCGCCCAGTGCGCGCGCTAACTACGGTTGCCTTTCTACCATCACTCGAAATGATAACTAATTATCAAAAGACGACTTCAACTTCTCCTTGTCGTCACAAAACCGGGTACGGTTTCCAACACGCCCTCCTCCGAAGAGAGTCTGTCACTTCGGAAGATGCTGTTTGGTTAAACCGATCATCGCGTTTAGTTTCTCTAGCCGGTCACTGGCCAGGGGCTTTGTCATAATGTCGGAAGGGTTGACTTCAGTCTTGACCTTCCACAAATCCACGGTCTTCTTAGCCACTTGGTCCCTGACGTAGTGCCAACGCAGTTCAATGTGTCGCGTTCTGCGACTGTAGGTCGGGTTCGTTGCCATAACGAATGCCGCTTGGTTGTCGATGCCCATCCGGAAACTAGTCGTCAGCTCCGGGAACACTTGGATCAACACGTTACGAAGTCCTTGGCCTTTCATGCATGCCTCGCATGCTGCAACGTATTCCGCCTCGGCGGTAGATTGAGCCACTATGCTTTGTCGTCTTGAAGCCCACGAGATCGCGCCTCCAGCCATGCAGTGCACAAAACCTGTGATGCTCTTCCTCGTGTCAGGGTCGTTGCCCCAGTCCGAGTCACAATAACCGTCAATTATCAGCGAAGGTTTCTGCTCTGCTGCTTTGCCTCTTGAGTACACAATTCCTTGGCTCTTGGTTCCAATTAGGTACCGCAACACCCTCTTGGCCGCGCCAATATGCTGTTGCGTCGGGTTCTGTACGTATCTGCTTAATTGGCCCACAGAGAATGCGAGATCTGGTCGAGTGCATGTTGTTAGATACATCAGTGAACCAACGAGTTCACGGTACGGAAACGTTTTTCCGTGCGCTAGCTCCTGCTTGCGTTGCCCACTGTCTGCATTATCCACTGTCAGACGTGCATTCGTCTCCATAGGGATCCGACTTAAGTGAGCATCGCTAAACTTAAAACGCTCAATAATCTGCTCACAATACTTAGTCTGGTGAATCTTGACAGAGTCTTCATTCTGCTCCACCTCCACGCCCAAGTACGTGTTAAGTAGGCCCTGATCCTTCAGACCGTAGTCTTCATCTAGCTTCTGAAACATCTTCCTCTTGAATTCACTGTTCTTCGTTGCACAAAGGATGTCGTCCACATAGAGAAGAACGATAGCAAATTCACCGTCGTGGTCGTAGAAATAGAGGCATGGCTCGGTCTCACACTGCTTGAAACCATAGTTTACGAACCAGCGGTTTACCTCTGTATTCCATTCTCTGCCAGACTGCCGAAGCCCGTACAAAGCTTTATTGATGATGTATATCATGTCATCATCGTCACAGGGATAGCCTTCCAACTCCTCGAGGTACTGCTTTATACCTAACGATGCGTTAAGGTAGGCGGTGTTGATATCTCCTTAATATATCACCAGATTCAGTATGATGCACACTGCAATGAACATTCTGAATGTCGCCATGCGTGCCACCGGAGAGAATGTCTCTACGAAATCGATACCAAATCTTTGCTTGTCTCCACGTGCAACAATGCGTGCTCTGAATCTCACTACGTAGCCTAGATGATCGGTCTTCACATCAAAAACCCACATCGTCTTAATGGCACGTTGCCCAGCTGGCATCTCAGACCTCGGAATCTGCTGTAGCACGTCCTTTGCTTTTAGTGCTGCGATCTCTGTATCCATGGCGTCTCGCCAATGCTTGCAATGTTTCGATCTCATCGCCGCTCTATAGGTTCTTGGGATTTTCACGTCATTTGCACGTATCCCACCATTTCCACGTCGGTCTGCATGGAGTGCCTTGAACGCAGAATAGACATCGTAGTCATCAAATGGCTTGTTTGACTGGTGCTCTGAAACTTCTCGAAGTCCAGGGCGTCGCGCTGCAGATGCGCGCTTCGCGTCTACCTTGGTGCGCTTGCGAATGTTTGTGCGTTTGATCTCTTCAGCTCTTGGGTGCTTTCCGGTCAAAAGTTGTGCCGGAGGTGCCAGAGCATCATTTCCAGACGGTGGTGGTGGTAATGGAACGGCTTTGTCACTTTCTATATTGCCGTCATACTCTGCTTCTCGTTCATCACTAGGATCAAAGAGATAGTCATAATCTTCACCATTGCTCTCCACGTCGTCAAGAACAGGAGTAAGGTCTGAAACATGAATCATAAGCTCTGAAGCCGCATCGTCATCATCAAATTTACCGTCGACTTCATCGTCAACGTTATTTGCATCACATTCATCACTTTCATCACTTTCAGATTGCGAATCGTCAACTTCATTTTCAACTTCACCACACTCCTCATTTCTGGACTTATCAATCTCGTCACCAGGATCGTCCTCCTGCGTTTCATCGAACGCATCGTCGTAATCTGGTAGCGAGCTATTGTGCAGGATCTCGTCCCACATCTGCTGGTCATTTTCAGCTAAATTGCTGTTCGGTGTGCTGACAGGCGGTTCGTCATACTCGGGAGGCGCGCTATTGCGTACGATGTCATCCCACAACGCTTCGGCATCCGCGTCGAGCTCGGCACCACTTGCGTCCACACTCTCCATCTCGATATTACTGTCATCGCGGTCAGAATCGGCATCGCACTCAGCTTGCTGCGATGCTTCATCATCGTCACTCTCTGTGTCGTCAAAATCGCCATCTTGAATAAATTCATCGAAGGTCTGGAGCCACTTATTCACCTTCGATCGGAAGGCACTTCCATAGCGGTCCTTAAACTTGATCGATTCGTTTATCTTCACGTCAGCAACAAACCCTTTTTGGTGTTCGGTCGGAAAGTAGACTTGACAGCCCACAACATCCTCTTGGTAGCCAATCAGGAAGCCAACCTTGCAGTTCACGCTTAGCTTCTTGCGCTTGGCAATAGGCGTGTGACAGTACACCAGCGATCCAAAGGCCCTGATGTGGTGTAAATCAGGCTTCGTGCCGTACATCATTTCGTAGGGAGTGCGTCCTGCACCTTTGCAAAACACACGATTCTTGACGTAAACCGCTGTCTGCAATGCATGCATCCAGAACGACCTTGGTAGCCCTGAGTCGTGCATCATAGTTTTCACCATGCCTATCAGGGTCTGGTGGATGCGCTCCACTAGATTGAGCTGCGATGACTTTGGACCGACCTTCGTGTGAGCTATGCCCTTTTGCTTGTACCAATTTTCTATTGTGCCATTGCAAAACTCTGCTCCTTTGTCCGTAAGCACCTGCTTCACGGGACCGGCTCCTTGTGTCTGCTCACCACTCCAGTGGCGAGTGACAACTGTGTCTACACGATTGCCATGCTGCCTCTCAGCCCACGCAATATACTGTTTCATGCAGCCATTTACTTCACCCTCGGTCTTCGACTTCAAAAGGTATGTGGTCACGAATCGGGAATATCCATCCATCACGACTAGCACTGCACTATACTGGGTGCCGTTGCTTAGTCCAGGTATCAGCAGGTCAGCAAATACCATTTCATTAACTTTTCCGATGTTCCGGTCGAGACTCTTTCTAAACGTCTTGCGCCTCTGCTTTCCGAAATGACAATCAGCGCAATCCATCTTCCCACGCTTCTTCAGCATGATGCCTTTCGCCATTCCACGATCGACCATGAGACGAATGTATTCCGGACACGTGTGACCCAAGCGGGCGTGCCACACGTCGATGTCCTCGACACCATCCGTGACTGCAAAGTTTGCCACGACTTGCTTCTTGACAGCAGTCTTCTTCTTGTTCGACTTGACGCCACCGATGTTGTGTGCGTCAAACGTCCAAAGGCAATTTTCATATGTCGCACGAATCACTTCCGTGCCATCTTTCTCCATACCAAACATCAGTGAATCCTGATCCCATGACATCTTGAAGCCTTGCTTCAGTGCTTGTCCAGGTGAGAACAGATTGCAGCCGGCTGTTGGTACGTATAGCACGTCCTCGACGAAAACAAACACCATTTCTTCGTCAATCGCAGTCGCGAGTAAAATAGTTCCAAAGCCTTCAGCTCGGGCATCGATACCGTCGGCGAATCCCGAAATTGAGGGGTTCCAGTCGCTTTCCTCCATGCTGTTTCAGCACCGTAAAATACTCCTTGCTGGTCACGATATGAGCGTTCGTTCCGGTATCGAAGTACCAATGGCTTGGGTCGTAGTCTTTAGCGACTCGTGTCACGACTTCGCTGACCACCACATCACGCTTTTTCATGTGATCGGACGCTCCGGTGATCTGCTTTGACGCCTCCGGTTCCTTGGTCTTCTCGCCAGAACTGGCGTACTTGGCCTGCGCATTCTTCCTGCCATTAGGTTTTTCTTCAAAGTCAGGACAATCGCGCTTATAGTGCCCCTTGCCACCGCAATGGTAGCACTCGATGTCAGCTTTCGAAGACTTCTTCTTCATGTCGCCACTTGGGTTCTGCTTCTGGCCACTCTTCTGTGCCCCGGACGCATTGTCCTGCTTCTTTTGCCTTGGTTGTTCCCAAAAGCATTGTTTTCCCAGTCTTTGCTTCGTGCTTCAGCAGTTAGGATCATCTCACGCACTAATTTTGGCTTATACTTACTCATATTCGAGCTAAATAACACCTTACGTCGTAATTCATTGTAGCAGACCTGCGTCGGCAAGCTCCGCAACATCAAATCCACCATCTGAAGATCATTTACCGGCGAACTAAGCTCCTCTAGCTCGTTCTTGATCCGAAACAATGTGTAGAGATGACCACGCACGTCACCGTTTGCGCGCAGACGAGTCCTGTGTAGCTCGCCCTGTAGGCGGTACACCTTCTGCGCCTTGGTGGCATCGTTAGACTTCCCTTCGTAGACCAGGCAAAGCTCATTCCACATCTCAGTCCCTGTGTCCTTGTCCACCAACTGCTGCGCGAGCCTCGTTGTCAGTGAACCCAGGATCAGCATCTGAATCTTGGCTTGCTTCTTCGTGAACGCATTCTTTTCCTCTGTCGTCCAGGAGGGGTCTGCTTTCCCCGTGCCAGTCACGGTTTCATATAGCAAGCTCTTCTCAAATGAAATCTTCATGCCCTTTTGTAGAAAGGCCAGTTCTCTCCATCCCAGTGGACTGGAGTACCGGACGAACTGATTCTGAAGGTCTTGTCCTTCTTGCTCTTGCGTCTGTCGTCGTCGGAGTCTGACGAAGACGACATCTTGTTGTTGTAGTGCAGCTCAGCCAATGTACTCTTGCACAGCGTCGCGTAGCGTAGCGTAGCTTGGCCTTGGGCTCAGAACCCTAACAGAGGGCGGATCGAACTCACTCACGAACAACTTGTTGGGTTTACGGGAAATCTTGGACTGAAAGGCAGAGCGCCCAGTGCGCGCTAACTACGGTTGCCTTTCTACCATCACTCGAAATGATAACTAATTATCAAAAGACGACTTCAACTTCACCTTGTCGTCACAAAACCGGGTACGGTTTCCAACAGCAAACGGGGTATATGAGCAAGGAGGAGTACGTTACTGCTTCAAATGTCTTCGTGGACGCAACAGCTGCAGACTACGTATCGGTAAGTTCTCATGGCAGTGAAAGAGAACAATCGAGTCATTTAATAGTATTTTTCAACGCAGTGCTTCAAACAGCCACTGGAGTGTTCTCTGGAAGGCCAGGACGAGGCTCAGCGACAATTGACTCCGCTCAACGGCGGAAAACTTCGCCTCGATTTGAGTTTGAAAATCCGTCTGCTGCAGTCCGCGCGCACTATCAACTACACCTTCGAGCTGCAACCAGTGGCTGTGGAGCGGATTGACATTCTTGAGCCAAAGCTGAAAGACCAGCAAGAAGAGCTTGAAAAGATTCGTGGCCAGCTTGGTGAGGCTGAGCGTGTTTTCCTGTACGCTGAGAGCGAGTCATGGTCATCGACGAAGCTGGTGTGGAAGCACATAAACTCTGAGAATTTTGCGCTGGCCACTGATAGAACCGCGATCGAGATTGTAGTTCCGGGTATCT
>JAAVTI010000003.1:0-35695 GCA_011947335.1 Phytophthora constricta
CAGCGAGGCTCAAGCGCAGTCTCGTACAAGCAGCACTGGTCGCGCAGTCGCCTCACCTGGTCAACCGACTGGGGCGCAAGCGCAACCCGTCAGAATCCTCGAAGCTCGGGGATACCTTAATGGCGTTGATTCTGACAACTTGATCTCGAGCGAAGACTTTTCAGATGACAGCAGTGATTTCGATGGCGACGATATTGGTGGTGCTGGAAGTGAAGCAAGCGTGGCAAGTGAAAATGAAGGTGGAGCTGCGAATAAAGCTGCCAATTCGACCCAAAGGACGAACAAAAAGACATCAAAACGGAAGAAGTTCTTCTTCACTCAGAAAGTAGATATGGCTCTACTCGAAGAAATGCTCGCCATCGAGCCATATGCTGGCCCTCATAGGCAGATTGGAAGTCGATACCAGACTGTAGCAGATAACTTGAGCAAGCATTTTAAGCTGGACCCTAAGCTGAATAAGCGCACCGTGACAGAGCGCTTTAATCTACTGGTGGAAGAGTTTAAGAATCACGATCAGTCCTATCGCAAAAAGTCGGGGGTTGACGAGAAGTACAAGAAGCACAGACAACTTCTTCAGGATCTCACCGACAGAATGAGTGATGTGCAGGACCAGAAGAAAGCCAAGAAAGACAAGAAGAAGGCCAAAGAAGACAAATTGCAGACGCAGGGTGAACTTCTTAGAGCAAAAGCAGTCAAGCGCAGGTCTGAATGAGCTTCTGATTCTACGGAGGAGTCAAAGGAGGAATCTAATACCAGCGACGAAACCTCGCCGATGCCACCGTCAGCCACACTCCAAGCACTACGGGTTCAACTGCATTATCCAAGCGGAATGCGTCTAACACAGCAAGGATGGATGGATTTCTTGGAGCCTACTTGGAATACCAGGCGCTAAATCGCCAGAAAGACAACGCAGTGCACCAGGGCCAACTGGAGCTGATGAAACGTAAAACTGAAGATGAAGCACGCCGATGGGAACTAGAGTTCCCGTTCAAACAGATGAAGCACGGTCTTGACGAGAAGAAGTGGGACGACGAACCGTCGCCAGGAAATGCAAATTCGCCGGAAGGAAATTGCCCTGATAAATATGCAATTTTATTACTACAAGACCGCGTCAATCGAGACGATGAAACGCGTCACTCAAACAGCAGCTAAATGCAGCTGCACCGTCGACAACACCTTGCGCAGGTTAAGTACACGACGTCCCATGCATAATCATATTTTTGAAAGGTGCTCTTGAGTGAGGGAGAGCAATTTATTTGAGCTTAGTTCGTAGAACTAAAGTACTCATCAAACGTTGGAGGTTCACATCCAAAGAAGCGTGAGTTTGTGTTGCCCCCGCGCGCAATCGTAACGCAGTTTGTGAACAGCAATCCGAGCTTGTAAATTGCTGCAACTGGAGACGTCTCAGGTTGCTGGTGCCTCTTGAAGTCAAGATACGAGATGTTCCTAGTTATTTGGCCGTACGACCACTCCACTGAAACGCGAACGGAGCTCATGCCCTTGTTTACTTCATGCTGCGCAGCATTTATATTGCAGCCCTTAAATGGACAGCAGAAAACGTTGGTGCACCTATAAGCAGGACCACCGTAGATCAGTTTTCCATGAAACGCAGAGTTGCCCTCCAGAGTTTCTGGAAGTTCACTCTCCCTCAGCATGTATATGTCATGCCGCCTTCCGTCCACTAGGCCGTACAGGTGGCAAACGATGCCGTCAGGAGCAACCACCGTCTGGAACTTAAAGGCGTGTACGCGTTTGTGCCCGTTGTAAAGAGCTTCTTGACCTTTGCTTGGACGACACACGGGTCTGACTGTGCCGTCAATAAGCCCCCTGACGCCTTCAATGCAGTCAGGATTCTTGGCCTCAATCACACGGCAGTAGCGGTCAACGTTTCTGGAAATACGGTCCGCGTCGAAGTACAGCAGATCCGAGAAACTTGCTTCGATATGCTCCACCACAAAGTAGAATATATGGCATAGTGTTGATGGTGCTCGACCAAACATTGCAGCCATATCAATCCAGCGCTGGGGGAACGTCATTCGTCAAAGACACATGGCCAAGGCCTCCAGCGCTGTTGCACGAACACCTTCCTTCGTTATGACAGGATCAGGGACCTTCAAGTGCACCACGAGACGCTGCAAGTCGTTGATGGTGAAGCGAAACTGGTCCTTGGATTCGGCATCGGACATTGCAAGGATGTCAAGGCGGAAATCTGGCACGAGAACGCGATCCCTGTACGAAACGGAGCTGTCGATGTGAGTTCAAGCAGGATAATGAGCTCAGTCTCTTCATCTTCTGCAGTCCGACGGTGCGACAGTGACGCCATCAGAGGATGCAGTCGCTTGAGTCTTTCATCAGTGAATGGAACTGTTTTTAAGCGCAGCAGCACGTCTACGTGGTGAGAGCGCAGTATCTGGTTGATGCCCGCGCGCCAAAATGCTTTGTGAGTAGTCTCGATTAGTGTCGCTTTTTACAAGGTCGACTACGTGAATTTGCTTCGAGTTTTTGTTTTGCGTTTTATCTGAAAGGGCATGTCGTACCGAAATCCCGTAGAGAAATTACGCTATCGCGGCACGTGATTTTCACTACGTGATTTTAGTTTTCGGGGCTTCTGAAAGCCTCTACGCTAGCTAGTGACACAACTTTAGGTCCGCTACGGCTTGCAAGCTTCGCCCTTGCTCCCAGCTCGCTGTGCTCACTTGGACACAACATTAAGCCTGCTACGACTCGCAAGCTTCCACTTGACAGTGTGGACGATGACATCCGTCCTCTTGTTCCGACCAATCAGAACGTCGGAAAACACGTTTTTATGTTGACTTTTGTAATCTGAGATACATGTCGGAAGATTTGCATCGGTTTGACTCAACTTTGTATTGTCTCCTCACAAGTACGTGTCGGAACGGTTAGGATATTCTACCGTACCGTAAACGTGCCACCGAGTCTGACTGAATCCGACCAGTAACCGGTAACAGGCAGAAATCAGTTTTATGACATATCTCCGATTAGTGACACAGCCACCAATCGCTTCCATGTGCTCAGCCACCACTCACCATTTGGAGCCCCCTCCCACCAAGCCCCGACTCATCGCCAGACCCGCAAGACGCGCAGCAGTAGCGCGAGCTGCCCGACGACAGCGACCCGACGTCCAAGACCTTGCCGGGCGAGATGCCCGTCCGCTCGAGTTGTCGCCCGCCCAAGAGCAACGGGACGGTGCAAAACGATGCGGTACACGCCACATTTCCTCCCGTGTGCGTACGTTGCCACCGCCCTGCTTGATCTCTTGCTCTGATGCGTGGTGCTGCCGCTCGTGGCTGCTGTGCTTACCCCGTGACGGTGCCTCCATCGGATGGAGGAGCAGCTTTACTGTGGACCGGTTCAAAACCGGTTATCGTCTTCAATTAATTCTGGTGGGTTTGCTGTGCAGTATTGTATGAAGGCGCTTGTTATGCATTATTGTATGTAGGCGTGTGTTGCACAGCATTGTATACATGCTATTGTGCTGGACGAAGGCGGATGAAAATAGGCAGCGCAGCAGCAGGTGTCGGGTCAACAATGCTGCAAGCGTCGACAAGCTCATGAAACCGGGCAATATGGGCGTCGAGCTTTCCGGCCTTGTGGATTTTCGAAGGGCTTTGAGCGAGGTGTCGGATGCAAGCGCTGATGAATCGTTCGCTTTCAAGAATTGGTGTGTGTTGTGCTGTGACTGCTCCCCCAGGTTCAGCACCTCGCTTTTGAACGCTGCAGACGCTTCGCCCAGCGTGAACCCTGAAGGTAAGAACAACACCATGTACCCTACTGCATGCCTAAACTCGTACAGCGTCATTTTTTACAGCCCGCGACATACACGTGCGACTCTGCTGTAAACCGCTCGTACCAGACTGCCGACAGCGACTGAGAGCCCTTCTTTTGGGTCGTACGGTTTGTGGAGCCTGCTGAGGTGTGGCATTGACGGGTGACTGGGCGGCGCTAGGTTGCACAGTGGATCCCAAGGCATCCAAGGGCGTGCGCAGCGCCTCCATTGCTAATTGTCGATCTCTTGGTCATTCGTTTTGCAGCGTTATAACCTGGATCTGCTTCGACTGCTCCTTCACGACCTCAAGCACCGCTGCCAGATCACTCTTGTCGTCGCAAGATGTGGGAAGATCAGGAGGGGGTCAAAGGCGAGTCGGATGGACCCACCCCAGGCCAGCAGTTCGCCCTCTCCTAGCGCTCGCGACGAGATAGACTCGCGCATCCTGCTGACAAGAGTGCTCGTCTCCGCCAGCAGCAGCATGTCACCGTAGTATGTATTGTGCGAAGAGCACTCACAGGTCGACCGTAGTAAGCTTTCTTTCAGCACGTGATGATGCAGACGAGTAGAGAACCTATATGTTGAGTGGCTGCCCAAAACGTAAGACATTCGCCTTTGGAGCTGAAGAGAAGACAAACCTCAAAAGTGTTGGCGTTTGGCCCAACGCACTAAGGGCGTACATAATCAGCGTCCCCGCCAAGCACTTCGCGACGTCTTCGTCCAAGTTGAGCGAACTGTCGGCGAAGGCCAAGGAGCTGTAGAAGAGCAAATTTAGAAGCATCTGCGCGTGGTAACGGACCGGCTGCTTGAGAGCATGCAGTGAGGGCAGACGGGCGTCACCCTTGGGGCTCCACCCGCTGAGCACCCGCGCTACGTTTTGGTCCACCTGGGTCGTACCGAGCATGTATCCAAATGCCTTGTTCACCCGGTCGATTTGTCACCCACCGCGCTCGATGATCCAGTTCTCCGCCCAGCTGCCGTCGTTGGTGTGCATGGGAGCACCACGACGGAAGGAGTGCGAGGTAAGACCTGTCGTAAGCTTTAACTGTTTGTCTTGTGCTGTTTGATTGACTCTGACCAGCAGTCTATTCACGTATGCTTGTGCGCCAGGAATCGAGCGCTTGGAGGTTGACTGCAGCGCACTTCGGGTAGTCATCTTCTTCGAGGAGCTCTATAAGACTGAGCTCCTCTATGTCACTGACGCTAACAGCGCTTTGCTTCTTGGCAAGGAGCTGCGGGAAGAATCGCTTGCTGGGTGCCGGCTGCATCGCGAGCGATGCGGCTAAAATGAGTAACGAGCCCGCCAAGAAGGAAGTTGGATCCTTGAATAAGGAGACGCCCTATTAAAAAGCTGTCTTGACACGTTCGAAGCGGAGAAAGAGTACCCCGCCTAGTTGGACATTATCAAGTCAAAGTCAAACATTTCGCGTGCAGTGTTGTAAGATTAATGCATAGTACCTGGAAGAATTGAAAGCTGTTGTTTCTCCAGTTGCTCTGTGTCCGAGCCACGTCCGTACAAATACCACAGCATCACTACCATAGAGGCATCTAGGTAGACACTGTCCGTAGAGCCTGAGGTATAAAGTATCCGAACGATATTTTCCAAGTCCTGCTTGGAACATGGGGGCGCTTTCTTTTCGAACCCGCCATCTTCGCGATTGTTGCAGTATTTACCCAGCCCAGATAGAACCCTTTGCAGCTGGGGCTTTACTATGGCCCCTTGTTGCGGGTACTTGTCCAGCAGCCAATTCTTGACATTTTCAAAGTAAGCAAGACAGGTATTCGTAGCGAGCCTTGTCCGTCGACTTAGCTAAAGAATACGCATACTTGTCTAGCATGATTCGAAGAACCTTGCCTGTCTCGTCAGTAGCAATTAGCTCGTGAGCTTTGTTGATTGTTATATTCTCAGCTGTAAGAAATGCAGCAAAATAAATTATCGCTGTCACTCGCGCCTTCTTACTGTTGGCAGGCGCCAACGACGCGATGGACATGGCTTCAACTCTGCGACGGCTTTCAAATGTGCAGTGGCCTCAACGTCGGAAACTTAGGGATATTTTTAGAATATGCATTAGTATGAAAGTTTGTATCGGAACATATTCTCAAAATATTCCAACTAAATATGGTTGGAAAGGTTGGAATGCTGTAATTTTCAATTAGCTACAACGATTGGACAAAAGTACAGGAATATAGCTTTTCATTGGCGATATACTGTATCAGTCAGTGGATATATTATACCACGCTTCGGCCAAGACTTGGCTGGTTGGCCGGGCCAACCACCCTGCTGATTATGACTACCGTACATGACTACCGTGTTGGTGTCAAAGGTGACGTTGTCTCATGCGGCAAGAAGAAGATCGCTTCCCCTGAGGGCTTCTGCTTCTCGAAGCATAAGCCATTTAAAGCTTCGTCAATGAAACGAGTGCCTGCATAATAAGTCTTGCGGTCATTCACGGCAACTAGAGAGCAGAGCTGCTATGTTCAGAGTGATCCCGAATGCAAGGATGACGACTGCTAATATCCGTTGCGAATCACACTACCGGTCGGTAGCTCAAGCAATGCAAGAGATAAAGCGACACCAGCCAGGACTTCCATTCGAGCTCGATCGAGACCATCTCCACTGTCTTATACGCTACAAATCTGGGATCCGATTACTAGTAAAGAGAGCAAGCGAATGATTGAATCTGCTGCTTTTTTGTTTCCGTTTTCGTCACCTCACATACGAGGCCTCCTTTCCTCATCGTGCTCTTGCGTGCGACTCCGCTGCTTTCCGCGGCGCGCATTACCATCTTCGCCTTACTCGACCATCGAGTCTAATTTTGCCTCCATCCGCGCCATCGCCGTCGCCAACTTGTCAATGTCGGCGGTGTGTTGACCTAGTGTGTGGAACATGGCTCCCTGCTGTGTTGCTAACTGCTGCTGCGTCTCCGTGGTGCGGCACAGCAGGTCCATCAGCATCGTTTCCATCTTCGGACCCGCCGTCACCTGGCCGTCGCTCGCGTTGGCGGCCACCAGATCCTGGGATGCGCCTGCGACGGGCTGTGCCACCACCTGGTTGGCAATGCCAATGCCTGATCCCCGCAGCGGCTCCGCGGGGCGCTTGGGCGCCTCAGACTGCTCGTCCACAACCTCCACCGCCTCTCCGTTGTCCAGAGGAGCGGCGACCGCGTTCTTCCGGTCCTCCAGGTTCTTCATGGCCACGTTCGAGAGTTTCTCCAGCGTGGCGATGTCGCACGTGTTGCGCGGCTGCGTGTCGAACACGAACACCGTGCCGAGCAGGTGGCCGGACGGGGTGCAGATGGGAGCGCCCGCGTAGAACCGGATCTTGGCGGCGCCGGTCACGAGCGGGTTCTTGGCGAACCGCTTGTCCAGCAGCGTGTCCATGACCACCATGGGCTCCTTGCTCATGATGGCGTGGGCGCAGAAGCTCACGGAGCGCGGCACCTCGTTCTGCGCCAGGCCCACGCTGGCCTTGAACCACTCGCGGTCCTCGTCCAGCAGGCTCACGGCCGCGATGGGGCTCTTGAGCGCGTTGCTGGCCAGGTCGCAGATGATGTCGAACACGTCCTCGCTGGGCGTGTCCATGATGTCGAAACCGCGCAGGACCTCGAGGCGCTCGGCCTCACCGGGCACGACGGGCGGCTTGGGCCACGGGTGGTCCCAGCTGAAATCCAGCGGGTAGTCGAACTCGGGCTGCTGGAAGTCGCGCGTGAAGTGCGACAGGTCCCCTCTGAGTTGCCTGTGGGCGAGTGGAAGTTCTGCGCCTCCCAGTGCTCCTGCTCGCGCGGAGGCGGCGACGCCGTGGCCGAAGTGGGGCGGGCGGCGCCTGCGGGTTGGCCTGGCCGTTGGCGTGCGACAGGATGCACGACATGCACACGCGCACGAGCGAGCGGCCGATCACGGGCAGCTCCGCCTCCTTCTTCAGCGTGCAGTTGCCGCACACCACCTCACCGCACTGTTAGGCAGATTGTGTGTGTGTACACATGATGGACAGCATTAGCACAAGTAGCTAGAGAAGGTCAAGAGACGTTTGCGGGCATTGGACGCACCTTGCGGCAGTGGTGCTTTCGCCGGAAGCGGGTGAAGTTCCGCGTGCACACGTGGCATCTGTATCGCTCCGTGTCCAGCACCCAGTCGTCCTGGTGGCGCAGCTGGTCGATGGTCAGCACGTCGTTGCCGCCGATGGTGCTGCTGCCCTTGAGGCCCTTGCGCGACATGGCTGGCTGGCTGGAGGGGAGAAGAAGGCGGGGCGGTTAGACACTCCACTCACTCCGCTTTTAGAGACTGGGGCCCGACGTCCTTACGTGTGTGTGTGGGGGGACGTTCGAACGGTCGAGGTCAGGTCTGCTGCGGGACTGACTGGGCGTCGCGCTGGCTGCTGGGGGCTCCGCTGCTCGCTCGCTTCTTGGCTGTCCACGCACAGTCGTCGGGGGCCTAAATGCTGAGTAAGGCCCGGGGGAGGCTGGGGGCAAAACTGGCTGGTCCGAACTGTCTGTTAGGCAAAGAGAGCTCGGGGCAGACGGGCCTCGTCTCGCCCCCTCGTCAGCTGTCGTGGCGTCGTTAAAGACTACAGAGCCGCTTCTGCCGTGGGTGTGGGCCACACCACCTGCAGAGGACGATGATAGGCCCCGCACAGCCGACGCCCGAATGGCGGTGCTCACGCTTACTGAGTCTTATGTCTGCAGCATACAGACAGACACAAGGCCATGGAATGCCTACCTATTGTGCGGGCGAGTCAAATTGAATTTCTTCGCGGCGGGGCGACGTCCTCGTTGGGGGACGCCGTTCGATCGTAAAACCGGCACCCCTTCCCCGTCATATTTACTTGGTTTTTGTATGGTTTGACGAGGAGCGACGCACCTTATTCGTGAGGCAGTTAGCACGAGGTGCTGGGAGAAAACACGACAGAAACACTCAACAAAAAAAGTGGCTACAAAATGAGTGCCAGTCTGTCGCGCGAAATTACTTGAATTGACTTTCATGAACAAGCGTCAGCACCAGCATATTGACGCAGCACTCGCGTTTGACCAGCCAGCGTCCGTGACATGGTGACAGTGGATGTCCTCGTATTTCGGTGTACAGCAAGCCTGACAGCAATAGCTATTTGAGGCATTTCTTCACCCTAACACACATAAAAGAGCCACACAGACAACGTGTGGTGATCCAGACACGTTGCCGCAGCAGCTTGTTGTCCACAACATGTGTGCCCCGCTCAATCTGCTGCGGTCAAGTCGCTGGGAACCTCTGTGTGGTATGGCCTGCACGAAGCCACACGTGCATCACGTGTGCTTGTCCCCGCAATGAAACTAGGCAGGCAATGCCAGGCATCGCGGCCGCCGAGCGCAGAGCGGCCCATTTTTAAGGCGCGTACCCCACAGCTGTCTCTCTTCAAATGGCGAAATCCGCGGCTCGTTTACTCGTTCAACCCACACCACGCAGACGTTCCGCCCCCGCATCGATGATGAAAGTCAGGCAAGTCTCCGAAGCTAATCGAAAGAAGCAAACGGAGCCCCGCTTGCTTCCTTGACTGCAGGCGTTAGTTATTCTAGTCGCCACCATTGCTCTTGAAGTGGCTGCCCCTTGCTTCAGTTTTCCATTGCAGAAGTCAAATGCAAAGCGTTTGCAATGAAGGACCATAAGGCCCTCCCTGGTGCTAGAGCCAGCTACCGTAGACCGTCCGCCAGTGGCCCATTGGATTTCCTTGTCGGACCTCAGTGCATCGAGGGACGACTCGTCCGTCTCGATGCAAGAACGAGGTGCTTGAAATGGCTTCGCAGATATCAACGCCACGTCACGACAACGTTGACCTTTCACAGAATCGAGCGCTGTGTGGTCTCACCCAAGTGTACCAATCCCTCGGTACACTTCCCAAGAACTTCACAACCGACAGCGCCTTCTCAGCAAACAACGAACAAAAGCCGACGCTGCTGCTGCTGCCCATGGCGAGCCGCCTCAAGGAGTACCGCTACTACCTCAGCAGCGGCGTGAGCACGGGCATCTCCGTCAAGATCTCGCTGGTGGAGCTGGCGCCGGCGCTCGGCTGCTCCGTCAGCGGTGACGCGCCCAAGCGGGCGGTGGCCACGGGGCCCTTCGCGGGCCTCGAGCAGCTGGCCGGCACGTCCTCCGAGGTGCGCAACTCGCCCGTGAGCGAGATCTTCCTCACGGCGCAAGTGTTTTCGGACGGCCTGCCGCTGCACCGCATGGTCATCAGGTAAGGATACGACGCTGCCTGTCGCTTTAGACACTGGTTAGATAAACTCTCATGCTCCCTGTCGCTTTAATTACAAAAAACAGTTCCAAGAGCCCCACCAAGTGCAGCAACTCCACCATCTACTGGAACGAGTGGATCTCCTTCCCGGTGCGATACCGCGATCTGTCTCGCAACTCGCTGCTGGCCATCACGATCTGGGGCGTGGGCTGGGTGCCGATCGGCGGCTCCACCATCTCGTTTTTCTCAAAACAGGGTGTGTTGCGCGACGGCGTCCAATGTCTGCGCATCTGGGAAGGGGTCGAGGCGGACTCGTCACCGAACACTTCGACGCCATCGGAAATTGACGACGAATGGGTGCGGCAAGAGTGTTTTCGACTGGACAAGTTAAGGGAAAAGTACGAACGAAAAGAAATCCCGCGCAACGAGTGGATGGATAGCGTAACCGACCGTCGCATCGCGCGTATCCGGCGGGGCAGCGAACCCCCAACCCGCCGAGACGCGCTGGGGCCTTTGCTCGTACCGCGAAGACGCGTTGCTGTGGCTGGAAATGCCTTACTTTGGAGACGTCGTGGTGTACGAAGAGGAACCCTATTCGCAGCGCAATCTTACGTCTTCGTATACGGCCGACTTGGGGCCGCGGCGCGTAAACACGTACGACGGCGGCGGTGCAACTTCAACTCCGCAGTCCTACATGGAGCCACACACGTTAAGTGGCTCTTACGACTTGGCGACGAGTTCGCCGTCCGGGTCCAGAGAACTGCCAAGTTTAGTCACTGTGTGGGACCCAGACCTAAACGAGGACAACCCGGCGGAAAGGAAATACCGGCGTCTGGCACGCGACATTTTGCGGGGCTCGATCGACCCGAACCTCAAACCTAGTCGAGACGAAAAGGCGCGTATCGAGTTGCTCTTGGCCACCCCCACGGACAACTTAAAAACGAAGACAAGGATTTGCTATGGAAGTTTCGGTACACGCTGACGGACAACAAGAAGGCGGTGGTGAAATTCCTCCTCTCGGTGGACTGGAAGGACGAACTGGAGGTGAAACAGGCCACCGACCTCTTGTCGCAGTGGTGCGAAATCGACATTGCCGACGCACTGAAACTTTTGGGCCGTGAAAAGGAGTTTAAGCACGAAATTGTGCGCCACTTTGCCGTGTCCACTTTGGCAACAGCCAAGAATGAAGATCTGCTGGACTTTTTACTGCAGTTGGTGCAGGCCTTGAGGTACGAGAAGCCAGGAGCGCCGATGTCGTCATCACGCGGGCCGATGAGTGCAGATGAGACGGGCAGCACCGATGGATCGGTGGCCAGTGAAAACCTCGGCCCGTTGGCCAGGTTCCTCATTGCTCGCTCGAGCACAAACTTCCAGATGGCCAATTATTTCTATTGGTACTTGAAAGTGGAGGCTGGAGAGCAGACCAACGACTCGGAAATTTTCCACACAGTTCTGAACCAGATGCTGACGGAGATGAAGCGAGACGAGGAGAAGAAACCGATCTACGACATGCTCATGGCCCAACGTGACTTTATGGGCCACATTTTGACTATCCACAACAAGGCACGAGAAGAGAAGGGAAGAAAAGACCAGAAGGAAGAGAAGCTGCGCAACTTTCTGAAGCAGCTCCCGTGGCCCAAGGGCACGATCATCTCTTTGCCGTTGGATCCGACGGTTCATCTGAGTGGAGTTGTTGCGTCCTCGGCGAAAATGTTTAAGAGTGCCATGTACCCAGCTGTGATTCAGTTCCAGACCGTGATTCCTCCAACAGACCAACACGCGCATCACGCGATTACTGCCGATGGGGAGGGTCACCATGCACCAAGTTTGAACCAGTCGATGTTTGGCGGAAGCGACTCGGGTTTGATGCGCGAGTCGTTACCGACTCGTATGATCAGTTACTTGCACCGTGAAAAGGAAGGCCCCATGTACAAATTCATGGTGAAGAATGGAGACGATCTGCGTCAAGATCAGCTGATCATGCAGATGTTCATCCTGATGGATCGACTGCTGAAAAAAGTGAACCTAGATCTCAAGTTGACTCCGTATCGCATTCTGGCAACTGGTGCAAATGACGGTTTGATGGAATTCGTGCAGGATTCGTACCCGGTATCGTACGTGGTCTCACACTTTGAGTCACCGCAGATTGTGGGCTTTTTGCGGAAGCACAACCCGGATCCCAGTGCTGAGTTTGGAATTACTCCGGAAGCTCTAAGCACGTATGTGAAATCAGTGGCTGGCTATTGTGTGCTGACGTATCTGCTTGGAATTGGAGATCGCCACCTGGACAACTTGATGATGAAGGCAGAAGGTCATTTGTTCCACATTGATTTTGGTTTTGTTTTTGGTGCGGATCCTAAGCCGTACCCGCCGCCGTTCAAGCTGACCAAGGAAATGGTCGAAGGTATGGGAGGACCTACGAGCGAGCACTACCAAAATTCACAACGTACTGCTGTCAAGCGTACAACTGGCTGCGAAAGAGTGCAGACCTGATTTTGAATTTGCTTAGTTTGATGGCTGACTCTGGAATTGAGGAGTTGTCAGCAAACCCCGCTACCACACTATTAAAGGTTGAGGAAAAGTTCCGTTTGGACTTGACTGACGAACAGGCAGAACAATTTTTCTTGGGCCTCATCAACGATAGTGTCTCTGCGTTGTTCCCGCTGCTCGTGGATTGGATTCACAAGGTTGCTACAAAACTGAAGTAAAGACGCGCGTCTCAAAAGCCTTCCGTGCGTTCTACAAGTGCTCTCGTGTGGTTAGCTGTTCTTTCACGAAGGATATTGATAATAAATAGATTGCTCAACTAATTGCTTTCTCACTACCGAATGGGAGCTGCGAGCTCAGGAGAACACCGTTGGTCTGCCTGAAATTCTGCAGCACCATTAACTGCTCCGTTCTCTGCTGTAGATACCCAATGCCTCCAGTGGCCTCACCGATTGCAATTGCTGCCTCTTGTTGCTGAACATGATCTTGAAAATGGATGTTGAGCATTTGGTTCACTCGAAGATGCTTCTTCAGGTGTTGTGCTTTGGGCCCAGGCGGATACGCAGATGAAGGGCGTGCAGTGGAATAAGGAGGCAGCAAGACGCGGTTTGGTGACATTGCTCCTCCAACTGGGCTACGTGAACCACGAGTTGGAAGTCCTTCTACCCTGGGGGACGATATGGTTGGTAGGGAGACATGACCAGGCTTGTCGAGTTGTGTAGGTTCCAGCGGAAAATCAAGCACCAGTTGCTTGGATACATCAATGACAGCACACACGTACGTGAGCTCTCGTTCGTACAACGAATCGTGCAATTTTTCAGCTGCTTGGTGGACATTCCCGACACTTTCAGCCAGAGCGCAAAAGGCGACTTCGTCGGTCACCATTGGTAATCGGCCTCGGATTCGTGCAATACTCCCGTACAAAGCTTGTCGTGACTCAAACAGCTCCGACCCAAGAACAAGAAGCTTCTCCCAGAACTCAATCCATGGCATGGTCGAAGACACGTAGCCAAGCTGCACAAAATACAAACGCACAAGCGTGAAAAGTTAGCTTTGACAAGGTCTCTCCCTCCATATGACAAAACTACTCGTCGTACCTGTCGAAAAGCCTCCATGGACTGTATTCGACGCACGTCGAGGCGATTCTTCTCCGGCAAAGAATCCCGCTACGCATTTGAGAGCCAACCTTCAGCCGACTAGACGACGGAGAAGCTACCTCACCGCGATATTGCGGATTTGTTAGTAGTTCCGTCATCTCCTCCATTGCTGCTTGCTTTTTGCGAGGAATAATTCATGACGACACTCAATGACCTCGAGCGTGCTATTGTCACGCCTACTTGTTTGATTATCATCGACCACTTCGTCCTTTTGTTGTGATTCCTCTTCAGCAATAGCATCGGCGTCTTCAGCAAAGAGTTCAATTTTGACCAGAACTGGTGGGTTTCGTACGGATACGACACTTTTCCTTCTTCTGGCTAGGCTTGGCATTTTAATGATTGGGCTGTCCGAGCTGGAGTCCTTGGTATTGGTGTTCACATCTCTTCGATTATGACGGAAAATGCGCTGGAGACGCTTAACTGCTCTGCCGTACAAGTCCACACGCACTTCATCGATCAATTGAGCGACGGGTTTTGAAGCTGCAAAGCAAAACGATCATCATGGAGAACACTTAGCTCTGTGAGTGAAACTAAGGGGGCTACATGGCGATTCGAGGTGCGTGCGCGCTTATACTCTGTCACGCATTTGCCGTCTTCACCCAATGATTGAAAGCACAGTCCAAGGTTATAGTGAATGGCAGCCAATTCTTGAGATTGCTTCGCAAAGTTGAGAGCGATTGCATAATATTCCATCGCAAGTGCGTAGTCCTCGTGGTGGAAACATTTTTCGGCGAGAGAGCACCATAGATCAAAGTACTCGTCATCTTTCAGCGTGTTTTCTTGCTGCGAGTTTTTGAGCTTGAGAACAGATGCGAGCGTATGTGCTGCAGATACATAATCCCCACTAGCCTGTTGGCATTGCATTAACATCAACCGATAATCCTTCGCATCATACACCCGAAAATGCGCCATCGCATCCATCGAAGACGAAGGAGGAGGAATCTTGGTTGACATTGCCATACTCGGGAGAATTTCGTGAAGATCCAGGATCTTGTTCATGCATTCGATCGCATCTACGTAGAGCTTCAATCGATGCAGCACTTGGAACTGCAAAAACAACAAGTTTGGTCGGTCTTTGTCGCAGAAGCTCGTGAACCTCGAGAAGAGTTCATGAAATATATCACGAGTCTTTTCCAGATTGCCATCACCCTTGTGCCAGAACAGGCCGATCGCGTAACGGAGGAGCAACATCGGATCCACTAACGATTCTATATACGCGAAAGCGCTTGTGAAGGCCCGAATACTTTTGCTTAGATGAAATCGCGCAATAGGCAAATACTTGCGATGACACATAAAAATCTCCAAGTGCGCTGAGCCCAACCAGAACCAATAGGCACGTGTGCCTGTTGCATTCTTGTGTAGCAATGAAGCGTGCTCCAGCAGTAATATTCCAGGCAGGCTGGTCCCAGGCCATCGAGCATAGCGAAGACCAAGTTTCAGCAGATTCTCCTCGTTGCGAGGGTCTTGCACGACAAGTTCTTCAAGCTGCAGACAGCTAACCTTATCCACGAAATTACGGCCAGCCAGCCACTTTCCCCACTTCTTGTGGTAGTTTGTTACACTATGAGGTGTACCTGACAGGCGAGCTGAATGTCTTTTTGACGACTTACTTTGGGAAGGTTGAGAGCTCCTCAGAGCTTTTCGTCTCGTAGATTTGTTGAAGGCTTCGTCTCCGATGGAGAAGCTGATGGTTGAACATCACTCCTTTCGAAAGAACTCACTCGACGAGTAGCTCGAAGAAAATCTCTCTTGTTCACATCTTCAGCTGTATGACGCCGTTTAAGCTCAGGGCTTGGTGGAATGTCTACCTGTGCTTCTGCTGCCTTAGTGACGATGCTCTTCTTCCTAGTAGCCGACACCTTAGGAGGTAATTTGGTATTGCTAGTAGTGTTAGACATAATCACTTTCTTGCTTGGACTCAGCGACTTCCTTCGAGAAGTTGTGATTGGCTTTTTCTTCCCCTCTGCTGGTTCAATAGGATTTTGGTCAAGTTGAGTCGGGGTGACCATAGTTGCTGGATATGTATTTCCCTCCCGAGGCGTGCTATTACTTGATATCGACTGGATTACAGCCTGTGGGTCGCTGATATTCACCTTCTCATCGACCAACTTTTTTGATTCTCCATGATGCATTGATTTAACTCATTCCTCGCTGAGTCGTGTATCGCATGTGAGATGTCCCCCTCGAGATTCTTTCCACGATCATGATCTTTCGATGCAAACTTCGGTTGTTCACTAGAGTGCCTTGAGTCGGTAAACTCTTTACTAGCTAAAGCGTCATCGCGACGGGATACCTTGAATTCAGGGATACCAACAATTGCACCTGAGAGTAGTTGGCAGCTGTTAATGTCATCAAGGTCATGAATCACCGCTTCTTCGTTAGAAGTTTTGCTAACTGCATGTTGTATATCATTATGAAGCGCACTGTCGCCCCCTCCGCGGTAGCAGTCACACTTAAATGATTTACAACCAAGTTGTCACCGTCGTTAGGAGTCTTCATATCACCTTGGATTTCCTCAACTGCAAGCATCTGGA
Organism: Phytophthora constricta; assembly: GCA_011947335.1. NCBI lineage: Eukaryota > Oomycota > Peronosporomycetes > Peronosporales > Peronosporaceae > Phytophthora > Phytophthora constricta. The sequence goes on from JAAVTI010000003.1 coordinate 16,171, forward strand.
GACCCGTTTCATGGTTACTACAGCTTAAAGGAGCAAGGCATACACATTGAGTTTTGGATGTCCCCTCTGCCTTGGGAATAAAAGCGTCGTAGATTCTCGGCTCCACTAGCGAATGAGAATTGTCATTTTCGCTTTCAAAAGCAGACTGTGTGCATTTAGCAGCATGGTGAATTGCGTCGACATCAAAAATAAGAATGTTGTCGTTGGCAGGCGCTTTGGGCTTACCGACCGATTTCGAAAACTCGCTAGGTTGGTCACGTTTATCTTTACCAATTGTCCTCGTGTTTGAAGCGTCCAACATGTCTTTAGTTTCTTGAAAATTTTCATCGGAACTTTGACACACTGAATTTGCCTCACACTTTTGGGACCGCGATGTACTGATCTCTCCATTGCTAGTTTCAGCATTAACAGAGACTTGCAAGCTGTCGAGATTACTGTCCTTAATCACCGGATTTCCAATGATACCTTCCATTTGAACAGAATCAAGCAGATCATCCGCTTTTGTCTCAACGTCCAGTTGCTGCAGTTGAGCAACACTCCTGGTTTCAACACACTCTTGCTTCTCTTCAACACACCCAATGCCCTCCACGACTACTTTTGAAATAGCCTTGGTAATTACCAACTCCATGTTGTCAGCGAAGTTTTGCTCCTTGGAAACTTTTGCTTCGATAACAGTCTCTTGTGACACATCAATGGGATTGTCAACTCCTGGTGACTCCTTAGCAATAGTTTCTAGCCCGACCGGACTCGCATTGTCAATCGACTCTGCAATACTTCACAACTCGTAACATCATTTCCTGGCGTTGAGACCAAGGTTGGAGTCTCCATCGGTGTAGAGTTGATGGCGAAATCTTTAGTAATGACACCAGGCACGACCTCTGACACCGGTGGAATAATTTCTTCCCAACATGACTGGCGAGTAGTGTGAGGGGGTATCCAAGTTCTCAGCTGCTGGAAGCCGTATGTACAACCCTAGTTTCTTCACTTCTGCACTTGCAGTGTTAACGATAGGTAACGGAGTACCTTTGTTTTCTTCAACATCATCACCAACTTTTAGAGATTTGTTTCGCTCTGACAGGAGCTCCCCTCGTTTGTCTCGATTTTAAGATTTTTGTTTGTTAATTCCACCGGGGAATAGAGCTCGATTTCAGGATCTGGAGGTAGAACAGGTGCTTCCTGCTCTTGTACAGGCTCATTGCGAGGTGTTGGATTAACGCTGATATCTTCTTCTGGCCGCGATGGGGGCAAAAATCTTGAACGGGAGGCTTGGCTGTGCTTGGCAAAGGTATTAAGCGTACCGCATTTGCAGAGCCTACGGAGTTTGATCGAGGTCGGGGTGCACTGCTCTCCATATCGTTTGCATCTGAATGAGATGTAGAGATAGAAGTGTCCTCTATCGTCCGGGGGTTGTTAGATCATAGTCTGAAGGTTTTACAGTGACCTGGTTTTCAGTAGATCGATCCACAACATTGGATATTGACCTATCTGCCATGCTCAATAGTTCACTTGCTTCAGTGTCGATAGATTTTGATCGTGGCCGCGGACTGTTTTTCACGCTCGACACGGTTGTATCGGTGGACTGTGCTAGAGTGACGGGTGATACCAAAGCTTCTTCGCATGAGATCTGAGTAGTCTTCATCGACATATCTCCAACAAGCCCTTCTATTGGGCTTGGCAGTACGGGGGCCGAAGAAGACTCGCCAAGAGTTATCGAGTGAAGAGCGGTGGCTATAGCTGCGATTTTGTTTCGCTCTCGCTCAGTAGCAAGATTTGTATTGCTAGAGTTTCGTTGTAGAGTTGATCCTATCGCGTTCATCATCATAACACGACGGGCACCACTAAGCAGTATATCGAGTTGGTTGGATGGTGCTTCGAACGTTGGTCTCTCGTCTGTGATCTCGATGCCCATTCCAGGAATGCCATCATTCCAGCCGTCCGCTTTCAACACACTCCTGTTCGTATTATCTAATGTGCGCCTTCGCAAGAATTGCTCCGGTTCCGATACGTCTGCATCTTCGAGATTTTTCAAGGCATATGCATTGCCCACAACAACGCTAGACCGAGGAGCAGATGAAACTCTGAGCTGAGAGACAGACTTCTCGCCACTTTTAGTGGTAGCCATTGATGAACGTCTTGAAGAGCCTTGAGCCTCCAGTTCCAATTCCTCAATAACACTGGCATACAAGTCTTGTGCTTTAAAGGAGTTTAGCAGTGAAAATGGGGCCTCTTGAGCAGTCTGGGCAGCAAGGATCCGCTGTTGACGTCCTTTTTGGCGGCGCTCTTCGAGGCCCTTATGCTTCATCTTGCGCTCTGGTATAGCTCTGTGGACTGGAGACCCCGTCGACGCTGACGTTTGCCGTTGCGCTTTAGTACTTTCGCCGTCATTTTGAATAATTGGGGCAGGCTTGTTCTCCACCAAGGGCAATGAGTGCTCCGATTCACCATAATTTGCTTCTAGTTCCGAGTTCCAAATCGTCTTCGAGTCGGCAACTGCCATGCGGTGCAGAATACTTGCTTCGCTGCTCTTCCGATCGATTTTCGTTCCAGAATCTTCACTCGTACTCGCATCGGAATGTATCCGGTGTATTGCTTTTGCTGCTGCCTCCATTGCTTTCATTGAAATCTTTTGCACGCGAACAGCACGCTGATCCTGACGCTTAGCAGCTATATGCGGGTTCCTTTGCTTTTGCGGAGACGTAATCGTCGGCGAAACGCGAGTTTTCTTTTCAAAGCGTGGCTCAGGTTCCCGACAGGTAAGTTTTCCGACATCTCGCTGTCGATTGCCAATGATGTTGAGGTGCGCAAGTATTCCGTTTGCCATCGCCTCAAGTGTGATTACTTCGGCTGCCGCGGCTTCCGTCGCGTATGCTGCTCGATACAAATACTCAGCCTTCTGTCGCGTCACAAAGAGCGAATACTCATTCTCGACCTCATCACGAGCTGCAACTCGAAATCCAGCAGTTCGCCTAGTATTCAACGGTGGGGTGGCAACGAAGGGCTGTGACGGTGGTCGGATTGATGAAGACGGCGTGCTGAGAGCCTTGGTCGATGCTGCATTTTTAACTTCAAAAATCTCGATCGCAAGTAGTCTTCCAGCGAGTGGGACGTGCTCTACATGAAGCACGAGTTGGTCACTTGGTTGAGACGGCGGTCGTGATACCTCATGGGGATTGCTGTATGCAGCACTCATGCTTCGGTGGACCAAGACAACAAGTTTATCCGCAGGTGCTATTACGATGCAAATGTCGACTTCATACGCAGCCTTCCCAGCTCACCAAACTCTATAAAATTAGCTAGCAAGAGCAAACTAAGTTTATCAAGAGACTCGAAGCCACACCATTTCTGTCTCATTGACGGATTCAAGTGCCCAGCAGTTATTTTCATGAAGCTAGGTGAGCTATTGACAGTGACTAAAATCACTATTTGATGAACGTCATGGTTGAAGCAGAAGTAAGATCACTTGCTATTTGACAGGAAAAACAGCAGTATCGACAGCATACTTCTGTGGACAGGTGCAGATTCGATGCCTCAAGAGGCAGGGGCGGAGCCTGGCGACAACGCCGATCGATCTGACCGCCAGCGACAGTGACACGGAGACCGACACCGGGTGCTGACCGGCCGTTCGGTGACCAAGGGGCACATCGGGGAGACACAAGCGTGGCTGGAGTTACCTAGCGGCTGAGGGGCGCCGTGCGCATGTTGAAGATCGACGGCTTTCCAAGATTGCAGGAGAGACGACGTGCCAAGGCGGCAGGGAAGACAGTGTGAGCAGAAGGCGAGGTGACGTGTGGGGCTGAACGAGAGGCTGAGAGTCGCCGTCAAGGGAGACGAGCGGCGAAGTAGGTGGCTGGACGCGCAGCTGCGAGAGCAGGCGGAGAAGCGCGACGAAGGCAATCATGCAGAGTGGCAGATAGGTTTCAGTGGTAGTTAGGGAGGGCTGCAGGGCGGTCTGGCCGGTGCACCCTCAGTCTCGAATCCGACTGGACGTGCAGAGGTCCAGGAGTTAAGACTAAATACACTAGTGTGAGGTACTGCAGCCGCGGAGGGCTGGCCTCACCCCCAAGCAACTGGAAGAGCTTGAACTGAAAGGTGAGCGGCAAAGGGCACTGTAGACAGAGAACCAAACCGCAGCGGTTGACCAGCTGGACAGAGGACTCGGGCGGCGGAGTGATACCGCCGGGGACAGGCTGATGTCCACGTGGGACGTCGGCCTGGCCGTGTGTGTCGCGAGAACGGAGCAAGTGTGCACAGAATGGCTGAGAAGTTCTCGCGCGCGATGTATATGCATGTGTGTGAACCCGACTTTTCTTGCGGGAGACAGCCAAAAGCCGGACGGGCCGGTGAGGTCGCCGATAATGTCTCCACCCGTTAGTCGTCTCTGTGTGAACCCTTGGTGTACTGAGAGCCAAGGGTATGCCTCCGTTGGGGACGGTACGGCTGCGTTGTAGTGCCTGGTTTGGTGGGCCGTCTACATGTGAAAGAGTGTGCCAGCTGCTGCCTGAGGTTGTGTGATGATTCTGTGGGGGTGGCCAAGAGGGTGCCGACATGGTGGTCATACAGGGGCCATCTGAGCGGTGTGGACGGAGGATTCCTGCGCCGCGAGCTTGGTTCCTGTGGGCACGAACTCTGAGGGCCGGGACGGAAAACGGAAAGGACTGTGAACAGAAAGGGAACTGACACTGTTGGGACTGTGATGGTGTACTTAGAGCACGAGGATGGCTACGCCTACATCCTCTACGGACACGGGCACAGGTCCAACGACGCGGGGATCACGAGCGCCGCGACGCTCTGTTTCAACCGCGAGGACAACAACGGGGAGACCTTCGCCAGCCAAGAGGTCTAAAACGACCACAACGATCGATACGGGAGACGGTGGCTCGATGGAGATGGCCACGGCAGAGATACGGGCAGCAACCGGGGATACGCCAGTCGGGGCGACAGGGGCGACTGACTTGGGTGCCGGTGATCCGGTGGACTTGTCGAGCTTGGACCTTGTGGGAACGGCGGCCGGAACGGGTACTGGTGTGCCAGTGGGCACGGTGAGTGGAAGCACGGGGGCGCCGGTAGTGGCCAGCAGGACAGCAGTTGTGTCGACGGTGACGGCTGTCGCGGCGACGGCTCCCACGGACACGGCAGGAGAAACGGTGATGGTACCAGGGAGTGTGAGGGTGACAGGAGTGCCGGCAGCGGCGCCGGCAGGAACAGGGATGTCGGCTGTGTCGGGGGTGATGGGGACAGCAGTAGGTGTGGGGCCTGCCATGGTGTCGGCTCGGGCTCCAGCACCAACAGCAACAGCAGGAATCGCGGTGACTGCGGCACCAGCCATGGGGTCGTGGATGCCAATGACGGGAGTTCCAGTACAGGTACCCGGCGAGGCACCTGCATCGGTGCAGAACCCAGCGGCGTTGTACGCAACCTCAGCACCACCGATGGTCCCAGCAGCATCCGCATACGGGGCACTAGCATCATCTTCAGCGGTAACGTCCACCAGAGTAGTGTACGTGCCAGCGACCACGGAGACGTACGACCCAGAGCCACGGAGAACAGGAGGGGTGACAGTGCCCGGTCAGGAAGCGGCGTTGGGAGGCCCAGCACCAGCACCAGCGTACGGGTCCAGGTACACTGTGCCTGTCCAAACGGCCGTAACGCAAGCAACAGCAGGAATGCCAGTGGCAGCAGGGATCCCCGCGCCGAGATACGCGCCGGGATATCCGCAGGAGAGCGCGCCGGGCTACATCTCGGGCTACCCACCAGGAAGCATGGCTTGGTACGGGCCGGGCTACATGCCAGTAGCTCCACCCGCAGCTCCGCCAGCACCAGCGCCGTATCAGCGCCAGAAAAAGCTGAAAGTGCCCAAGTTTAAAGGGCGTGATGGGACGGTATCGGTGACGGCCTGGCTGAAGGCTGTGCACTCGGAGGTGAGGAACCAGGCAACGACGGCCGGCATCACCTGGGACGAGCTCGAGGTGTACATGGCGGCGATCACGCTCTTGGAAGGTGAAGTACTCGAGTGGTTCAGCACGATTGACGGAGAGCTACGACCCGAAGAAGAGACGATCGACAACTTGGGCCGCCTCATGAAGGAACAGTACATGGTGCAGAGCTCCCAGCCTGAGGTGATTGCCAGGTTGAACGCGAGACGGCAGATGCGAGGTGAGCGCCTTGCTGACATCGCGCAGAACCTCCGCAAGCTGGTCGCAGGGCGTAGCATCAGTGAAGAGTGGTTAGTAGAGGCATTCGTCAACGGGATGAACAACCAAGTCAACGCGACGCACATACGCGGGCGAGAGGCGACCTGCCTGAGGGACGCCGTCCAAGCGGCGATAAGGCACACCGGAGAGTACGGAGAGGGGCACTTGGTAAACTTGGAGACTGCAGAGGCAGCATACGACACGCGGCAGTTGCTCGCACCCGCAGGCACGGCGCCAGCAGCACAGGTAGCGACACCAGCAGCAGTTGGAGGGCAGGGGCCGACGGCGGGGACCAGCAAGTGGAAAACTGTGGTGACAAGTGGAGGGGCGCTCGGGGCCTTTACTCAGAAGCCCCTCGATATGACGAGGAGGGCCATCTGATTGGTGGCAATAAAACGGGGATCATTCGGAGTGGTGGGCTAATATACCACCTGGCTTTAAAATAGTGCCAGAGAGCGCCAGTATGGGCTCAGTATCGGGAAGCCAATCAGGCGCACGGTCAGGCACCAGGCAACCACGAAGGGATAGCGGGCGCAGTCCAAGGACCGACGGTTCAGGTCATGGCGGAGGACGTGCCGGACATACGCTACGAGCAGAAGGCGGCACCTTCAAGTCGGAGTACTCGGCGAGCGAGAACGCCCCGGCGCATCTACCTGACAGAACGGAGCGGCTCAGCAATTTCCGGCGATATGAGGCCCGGCGAGGAGCTTCCCGGACTCCGTACGCGTCGAGAGGCCCCACAGTGTGCTACTACTGCCAGCGAGAAGGCCATTTCGTGCGTGACTGTGAGTATAAAAAGCAGGATCTGGCCAGCGGCGACGCGCAGCCAACTGAGACAAGAACCACACCAGAGGCGAGGATGAGTGCCCAGACTTCGAGTCCGATAAACGGACAGCAGGCGTGAGGCGCCCGGCCTCATTGCCTGCCGGACCTGGACCGGGTGGGACAAGAACAGAACGATGGAAGACGAGAAGGAGAAGCGGCGGCGTCGGAGGCGAGAAGCAGAGGATAACGGTGGCAAGCGTCGCCGTGGAATGCCAGCGCCGTGGGGCGAGATGGGCCCCGCGACGCTCGACAAGTGATGCAAGATGTTGGAGGCGGTGGAACGCGGTCAGAGCTGATGGTGTCGGGCAGAGGCGGCCATGCGCCAAGAGATCGACAAGAAGTGCTGGGGACTGGGGATAACGGTCTGCTCGCGAGGAGTGATCGCCAGACGGAAGTTATGTGTGGCGAGTTGACGAGCGAGCGGCGTATGCCACCGCGGCTTCTCGCGGCAGGAGGAAACGAGGCGGTCTCGACTGGGGATGGCGCTGAGCCGCGCGTAGTCACGTCCGATCCGAGAGGAGGCCCACATGCGAGTAATCGTGAACCGGTACGAGGCTCGAGAAGCGCGAGACGGGTGCATTTCGCGCCAGGGCTGACGAAGTGCTTGGCTCTGGGGATGGCGCGAGGGCAACGCGACAGAGCAGTGGTGGGGTAACGGGCACGGCTTCTGTGTCGGAACACGTGCCAGAGACACCACCCAAGCATGTCGCGACCATGGAGAGCGTCGTCGAGTGCAAGGAGACCAAGGAAATGGGACCGGCAGTGGTAAGAGCCGCGACCAGAACCGACAGCGTGGCACCGTATCGAACGGAGGACGTAGGGAGGCAGCCGGCGGAACCCGTACGCACAGAGCGGGAAGTCGAAGCGGACAACGACACAGAGCACCAACAAGAAGCCTCCATGAGGTGGCAGCCAGCGCCAGACCGGCGACGGAACTGCAACTGGACCAGAGTGACGTGGTGACTCTAAAGGGCCAGGAGAAGCATTTGAACGTGATTAGTGCTGTTGATGCGGTCGCTGCGATGGTCCACGAGGTATCGGAGCGGAGAACGAAGCGCACAGGAGGACAGCAGACCACGGAAACCGTGCGCGACACAACCCCGAGCGAGGAAACCAGGGCTGGTGGAGACGAAGATACGGCCCAGGCCGCAAGCAACGATACGCAAGGCGGACTCGCCCATGGGGGCCTTGACCAAGGTGTTGGCAGAATGCGATAGGGCGACCGACAATCAGGAAAAGTACTGTGTTTGAAGTCCAAGGAGGCAGCGGCGCAGGCCGCCAAGGACGAGGAAACGGCGAGACGGGCCCACAAGGCCGACAAGCGAAAGGAACGTGCCAAGAAGCGACGGCAGAGACGCGAGGCACGTGAGCAGCTAAGGAGGCGTTGGTTCGGGCTGAAATGGCAGCCGTCGTCACGTCTAAGCGGGTCAGCACCGAAAACAAGGCTGATGAGCGGCGAGATCTGGGTGGCAGAGTGTCAGAAGACGAGGTGGAGATGCCGGAGCCTAGTCCGGCATTTCGAGATGCACTAATGTGGAGCGAGCGGGTGGCGCACGCAAAGGCCAAGGTAGAGGCACGCGTGGACGAGCTCAAGAACGGGTACGCCCAGCTGGCAATTGCGGAAGCTGACAGGGCTGAGAGGTTGGCAGCAGGCGACGTGGTTGGAGAGAACGATGTTCGAGACGGTGTGGCCGCGCAGTTGGTGATCGTGGCGGCGGGTCTGCAAGCGATAGGCGAGGGCGACTGGGTCCCCACTGAGGACACGGCTGTACACATAACGCGTGCAAGGCGTCGGTATGAGAAACGGGTCCGGAAGGCACGGGCGCGCGAGCATCGGAAGTGGCGAGCGTGGTTGGCGGGTGAAGACTTTCCGGAAGGCACCTTCTTCCAGTACGGTGAAGGTCCGTCGTCCAGAGAGCTGAGTGCCAAGGAGGCGGCAGCCATTGGCTACTCGCTGCCGCAAGCCGTGAATACTCTGATCAAGAAGGGTAGGCGGCGTGCGGTCCAAAAGCAGTATGCCTACCAGAGTGGAAGTGTATATGAGAGGCCGGCAGTCACGTGGAACGAGGTCGAGGGGCGGCGCGTTCGGGTGGGCAAGTTGCGTGCCGTACAAGCACCCACAGCCCACACGCTGCCGACAGCGAAAGTGACGGTGCGCGGTGAAGTAAAGGCCCTCAAGCTGAACACATGCGCACAGTACAGTGTTGCAGGCGAAGCATGGAAGTCGCTGGGCGAGCGGCTGGACATTCCGACACCGGTAGACTACATGGAGGGGTTTACAGGCAGCGCCGTGAATGTGCTTGGTGTGTGGCGATTCCGAATGGTGACGCAGTACCTGCAGGTGGTGCTCGTTAATGCGTTGCTGGTGGAGAGCTCTACGACGGATTTCTTGCTAGGAGAAGATTGGATGCTGAAGCACGGCGTAAAGATAGACTTCCTGGCAGGAGAAATGAAGTGGTATCGAGACGGAGAATGGCAGGTGATACCGTTCAGCTGTCAGCGGCCGATGGAGGATGCCGAAGGAGGCACGGCCAAGGTGCGGCTAGTGAGGAAGGCCAAAGTTCGGACGCAAACGTGCCACAACGTTGCTGTCGCTGTGGCAGCGCCAGAGGGGACAACAGGCATCTTTACGCCTGCTCCGCGGGCCGAGCCTTACCTGCTGCTCGCGCCCACGGTGACTACGGTGAAGGACGGACAAGTGGTCGTGCCAGTGCTGAATGTCGAGGGCAAGACGGCCAAGTTGCCGAGTCGAGAAACGTTGGGAACGTGGCAGCCGGTGCGCGAGGATATGGACTTACTAGAGGTCAGTGGAGAACTGGACCGAGATCGAGTGAAGCGCTGGCTGGAGGAGGAACTGCGAGTCTGGACGGAGCCCCTCAGTAATGAGGCGGAGCTGGACATCGGGGAGATGGAGGACAAGGACCGAGATCTGTTGCTGCGACTCCTCAGGAACTACCCGGCACTGATCGAGCCGAGGACTGGGTGTCCACCGCTGACGAAGCTCGGGGTGGAGCACACCATCAACACGGGGAACTAAGCGCCCATCAAGATACGGGCGAGGAGGCATTCGAACGTCGAGCAGGAGATGATCGGCAAGGAAGTCGACAAGATGTTGGTCGATGGGGTCATAGAGGAGGTACTGGCGCGTGGGGATTCCCGGTGGTGCTAGTACGCAAGAAGGACGGGAGCATCCGCCTCTGTGTGGACTACCGGCTACTGAACGCCAAGACAGTCAAGGACGTATACCCCTTACCTCGGATCGATGACACTAATGAAAGTTTGCATGGGGCACGGCGGTTCACCAGCTTGGATCTGCACAGTGGTTACTGGCAAATACCTGTGGCGGAGAAGGAAAAAGACAAGACTGGGTTTGTGACTAGGAAGGGCCTTTTCAGATTTGTGCGCATGCCCCTCGGGCTTTCCAATGCACCGGGCACTTTCCAGCGGATAATGGACGCGGTATTACGAGGGCTGACGTGGCAGAGATGAAGAAGGAGTGCGACGTGGAGAGCGTGCGCAAGTTTGCAGTGCCGTACGACGAAAAGGAGGTCAAGCGATTCGTGCACCTGGCGGGGGTACTACCGCCGCTTCATTGCGAACTTTGGCTCGAAAGCCGCGCCGATGATAAGTTACTGAGGAAGAACACTGAGTGGGTCTGGGGCGAGGAGCAGCAAGAGGCATCGAGACACTGAAACGAGAACTTACTGAGCGACCGCTACTGGCCTATCCTGACTTCGCGAAGCCCTTCAAGCTAGTGACCGACGCGTCTCAAGTGAGACTCGGGGCAATGCTGATGCAAGACCATGAAGGGGACCAGCCCATCGCATACGCCTCGAAGGTGAACTCACCAACGGTGGCAAGATACAGCATCACAGATCTGGAATGCGCTGCGGTGGTGTGGGCGGTCGAATTGTTTAGGCCCTATTTGTACGGGCGGAAGTTCCAGCTTGTGACTGACCACGCTGCACTGAGCTGGTTAATGAAGAGCAAGGATCTGACGGGCAGGCTGCATCGCTGGGCGCTGCGCCTGCAAGAAATGGACTTTGACATTGTGTACAGGCCAGGGTCCACTAACGTGGTCGCGGACGCGCTGTCGCGCCCCGGTGGGCCAAGTAATTGGCGGAACAGCTTCAAGAGTAGCAGGGGCCGCAGTACGGGCAGCAACGGCTCCGGCGGACAGTGGGCAGCTGACGGACGACGAGTTACGCCAGCAGCAGAAACAGGATGCAATGGTTCGGAGGTTGAAGCATATGGGGCATTATGGTGGCAGTCCAATCGTGGAGGTGGACGAGATCGTGTACATACAAGACGAGGATGGCGCACATCGAGTTGTACTGCCAGCGTCACTGTGGGCAAAGTCTTCCGTGAAGCGCATGGTTCCATTTTCGCGTGCCACTTACGCGTGCCCCAGACGTACGCGCGCGTCGCCGCCACATACTGGTGGCCGACGATGAAAATGCAGGTCCGACAGTGGGTGCACAGTTGCCGTGATTGTGGCACTAGGAAGACCAAGCCGAAGGAAGTGATCCCGCCGCTGAGGAGTCAAGGAGGTGGTGTTCCCGGGGACCGTTGGGACCTCGACGTGGCTGGACCTCTGCCGATCACTGCTGACGGGAACAGCTATGTGATTGCGGCGACAGACTATGCAACGCGATACGCGGTGGCCGTGGCGGTGCCTTCGCACACGGCACCGGTGATCGCGAAGTTTATTGCGGAGAGATTGGTCCTGGTGTACGGACCCATGAGAGAGTTAGTAACGGATGGAGCGCCGGAGCTCGGGGGCAAGGTGCTAAACGAATTAGCCGGGCGGATGCAGTACAGGCAGGTGGCTCCCGTGCCCTACCGCCCCACGCTGCTCGGGCTGGTCGAGCGATTCCATAAGATCTGGAAGGATATGGTGGCCATGTACGTGGCTGAGGAACAGAACGACTGGGACCGCTGGTTGCCTTGTGCAGTTTACGCGTACAACGGCGGGAGGCATGGCACCACTGGGTTTTCGCCGAATGAACTGATGATGGGCAGGCGATTGCGAGCGCCAAATGAGCTGCTACGAGCAAGTGGAGTGACACGAGTCGATGACTGGGCGGAGTATCACCGTGAGTTGGTAGAGAAGATGCAGAAGGCTTCGGAGGTGGCAAATGCGGCGATCGCTAAGGACCAAGCACGGCGTGCGCGCCATTAAAACAAGCTGGTGCGACACAGGTCGGCGTTACGGCCAGGTGACTTGGTGTGGCTGCTGAAGCCTCCTCGAGGCAAGGGCGTCACCAAGTTGGTGCATCAATGGGTTGGTCCGGCTAAAATCGTCGAGGACGCGCTACACGACAACTGGTTGGTGCAAAGGCTCGATACTGGGGACAGGATGGTGACACACAGCAGTTTTGTGGTGTCGTACCATAATCCGGCGGGCATGCTGGAACGAGCAGCGAGGCAGACCTTAGCCGAATTGGACGACGAGGACCAGGCGGCCGCCTCCGTCACGGCTGGAACGGCAGCGACTGGAAGGCCGGCGACGACCGATGAAGCTGTTCCACACGGAGCACGCTTGGGTGAGCGACAGGCGGCGGAGAGACCGACGGCAGGCATCGGCATGCGTAAGTCACGAGGCACGGAAAGCCTGAGAGGCGCGAGTACGGTACCGGTCCCGACATCGGCAAAAGCCACAAAAAGAAGGCCCAGGCGAAGGCCGACAGACTGGACAGCGGGCCGTGGATGGCACGGCAGAGAGCAGTGAAGCTGGAAGGTCGAGAAATGCCGAGCCCTCGATGGGTACGACGGCAATACCGGCAGCCCAAGCAGTACCAGAAATAGCAGTGCGGCCTGAGGAAAGCAGACGGCCTGAAGGACCAGAACGGGGGACAGTGCCAAGCGTGGAGGCTGAAAGCGAGGCACCTAAATTGGGCGCCGAAGCTAAGAATAGCGGACAAGCGCCGACGGTGAGCGCAGGTGGTGGCCGCACCGCACGGCCATTACGCAAAAAGCGGCGAAAAACCACACGTAAGGCAGACGACGACGCAAAAACTGAAAGCGATGATCCGGCAGAGCAGCAGCTGCGCAGAAAGCGGGCCGACGCGGCTCGGGAAGCGCGCGCAGCGCGGGGCGCTCTACGTGACGGACCGGCGACCTCAAGACCGGCACCGATGGGTGCAACTGGAGATCGTGGGCTTTCAAGAGCTGAAGCGTCCGGCAGTGGCAAGCGAGAGGGTGCCTCAGTGAACAAGAAGCAGGAGCAACCGTGCGACAGGATTCCGGACAAGTGCAGGCGGCCCGGCCAGCAGCCGCCGGAACAGATCGACTGGAGTCAACGGGACTGGGAACGGGCAGTACTGAAGGGACTGGTGGCGTACTGGCAGCAGCACTACCAGGGCGAGGAGAGCCGAGAGAGCAAACGCCCGCGTGGGTGCCAGGCTACCTACTCGCACCGGCGTATGGCTATGTCGTTGAATTGGAAGGAGGCGGATGCGAAACAAAGCCTGACGTTATGAGCTTCAATATCAAGTCGACATTAGCCGAAAGCCGGGCGCGCCAACGTCCAGGCACTGGGTCACGGCTCGGCAGTTCGAAGCCCTGTTTGATGACGGCAAGGTCGAGGACGACCTGGCAGCCGGGGATGGCGTGTGGACAGGTGCAGATTCGATGCCTCAAGAGGCAGGGGCGGAGCCTGGCGACAGCGCCGATCGATCTGACCGCCAGCGACAGTGACACGGAGACCGACACCGGGTGCTGACCGGCCGTTCGGTGACCAAGGGGCACATCGGGGAGACACAAGCGTGGCTGGAGTTACCTAGCGGCTGAGGGCGCCGTGCGCATGTTGAAGATCGACGGCTTTCCAAGATTGCAGGAGAGACGACGTGCCAAGGCGGCAGGGAAGACAGTGTGAGCAGAAGGCGAGGTGACGTGTGGGGCTGAACGAGAGGCTGAGAGTCGCCGTCAAGGGAGACGAGCGGCGAAGTAGGTGGCTGGACGCGCAGCTGCGAGAGCAGGCGGAGAAGCGCGACGAAGGCATTCATGCAGAGTGGCAGATAGGTTTCAGTGGTAGTTAGTGAGGGCTGCAGGGCGGTCTGGCCGGTGCACCCTCAGTCTCGAATCCGACTGGACGTGCAGAGGTCCAGGAGTTAAGACTAAATACACTAGTGTGAGGTACTGCAGCCGCGGAGGGCTGGCCTCACCCCCAAGCAACCGGAAGAGCTTGAACTGAAAGGTGAGCGGTAAAGGGCACTGTAGACAGAGAACCAAACCGCAGCGGTTGACCAGCTGGACAGAGGACTCGGGCGGCGGAGTGATACCGCCGGGGACAGGCTGATGTCCACGTGGGACGTCGGCCTGGCCGTGTGTGTCGCGAGAACGGAGCAAGTGTGCACAGAATGGCTGAGAAGTTCTCGCGCGCGATTCAATTTGCCAGCATGACGAACAAGACCACCTAGCCACTTTCCATCGCAATGATGCTGACCAAGTCGCTAGTGATCGGACTGTTTGCTCTCGTTGGCCCAGCCCTCTGTATCGACACCAATGACCCCATCCAAGCCCAAGTCGACTCCGTTCAACTCAAGGTCATGGTTTTAACTTGCGCACGTCCTTGGCAAACGACAACTGTCCAAGCGGATGCTGGGAGCGACGCCGTTGGCGTGCCAAACTGCTCGTTGAAAAGTACGAGCCTGACTTTATCGGCACGCAGGAAGGTGCGCCAGACCAGATCATGTTTTTCGAGTCGAGTTTGCCCTACGCGAGTGTGGGCGAATGTGCGGGTAAGTGCACGTCGAACGAGCGTGACAGTATTTTCTACAAACCGGATCGTTGGGAGGTGCTTGAGAACACGACGTTCGCGTTGGTAAGTGTGTTGTTGTTTATCTCGCCTTTAGTGCGTTGAAGTCTGCTCACCGGAAGCATTCACTAATTCTGTGCTACGTTGATGTTGCCTTGTGATCACTAGAGTGATACGCCTGAGGTGCTTGGCTCGAACGACTGGAACCTGCAGTACTTGCGTGCAGCAGTGATGGCACGCTTCCAAGATAAAACCTCCAAGAGTGTCGTGTGCATGCTGAACACGCACTTCGACATCGATCGCGGTCACGACAAGTCTGCTGTGCTTATTGCGCAGCGCTTGAATGATTTTGTCAAGCGACCGACGTGGCTTTAATGACCGGCGATTTCAACGCACTACCTGAGACGACCGCTATGCAGTATCTTGGTAGTACGGCTCAGCTGGATGGATCGTACACACCGATCCTGATGCATGACTCACTGACGACTGCCGGTGCAGGAGGGCCGACGTGGATCGGATCCTCCTTTGGGCAGCATATCGTGGGTAGCAAGTTCGATTACATTTTTACTCGCCACCGCAGCAACACATGCTTGCAGAATGCCACGATTCTGGTGGACATGTTTGACGGGTACTGAGTTCTGACCACGCGGTTCCGATGTCGGAGTTCTGTCTTGGGTCAGAGTGCTCCGACTGCATCTCGTACAAAGGAGGACAGAGTTTTGATTTCGAGACACAATTGCGTTAGTTTGTTTAATTTTTTTCGTGTAACATCTTCTACAAACTTAAGACGAGAGTTTTGATCCTAATGCGTAACGAGTAGTAGGTAAAATCGTCACGTATAACTAACTACACAATGACAATGCTTCGGTAGACCACTGTTTGGATCACATAAACCTGAACAGTAAAAAGTAGTGAAGGATAGAACTAACTGCTCAGTGCGTTGAGTTACGTTTTTGTTTTAAGTACTGCCCAGAGTTGGGAAGTTCGATGCACCGCTAGCTACGGCTTGCACCAATCCCTTACTTGAAGCACCTCGAACACAGAGTGCCAATGCAGAACTCCGACATCACCACAGCATGGTCAGAGCTCGAGTACCCGTCGAAAGTGTCCACCAGAACCAGTGCGTTCTGCAAGCACGTCTTCGGGTCGCGACGAGTAAAAATGTAGTCGAACTTGTAGTCCACTGTCTGGTTGCCGAACGACGAACCGATCCATGTCGGACCACCCGCATTCGCAGCAGTCAGTGAATCGTACATCGGGATTGGGGTGAACGATCCGTTCAGCGGAGCTTCGTTTTCCAGGTACTGGATAGCGGTGGTCTCAGGCAGCGCGTTGAAGTCGCCGGTCATTAACGCCACGTCACTCGGCTGGCAGAACTCACTAAAGCGCTGCGCCACCAACACAGCCGACTCATTGTGACCAAGATCGATGTCGAAGTGCGTGTTTAAAATGCACACGACATTACCACCAACCCTGTCGCGAAAGCGCGCCATCACCGCCGCGCGCAGGTACTGGAGGTTCCAGCCATTAGAGCCAAGCTCCTCGGGCGTGTCACTCTGGTGATCACAAGACACGACAAGTCAAGAACATACGAACAAAGTTAGTAAATGATCCCGTTAGGTATAGCGTTCAAAACACTGGAGGTGAGGTAGTTAACAACACACTTACCAAAGTAAACGTCGTGTTCTCAAGCACCTCCCAACGCTCCGGTTTGTAGAAAATGCTGTCGCGTTCATTCCACTTGCACTCGCCCGCACATTCGCCCACACCGGCGTACGACAGATTTGACTGGAAAAACTCGATCTGGTCTGGTGCACCCTCCTGCGTGCCGATGAAGTCGGGCTCGTACTTTTCAACCAACTGCTTCGCACGCCAACGGCGTTCTTTCCAGCATCCACTCGGACACGGGTCAGCGGCGAGCGACGTACGCAAATTAAAGCTGAAGACCTTGAATTGGGGAGTTGCGTCAGAAATTTCTCCGCCAAGAACTGGACCAGCGAGGACAGCCAGGCAGAGAAATAATGACTTCGCGAGGTGCATTTTCGGCGACGAGGAGTAGAGTATTTGCCTTGATGGTGATGCAAATGGCGGCGGGCAAATTGAAAAGTGAGAATGAGTCGAGGAGAAATTGTGCGGCGTCGGAGCCTTGTCAACTCGCAGACGGAAGGATGCCCGTCTCGCTTATCGGCTTTTGGTGCTTCAAGTAGTAAAGACGGCACTTAAGTTCGATCGGCAAGATGCCCGCTGGGATGTGCGAGTTTTGCTTGGTGCAGATGCTTATCGCATTGTTACCAAGCGCAAAACAATCGTGGAGAAGGAAAGTGCACGCACGCACTTGATAGACGCTGTCTTTCTTCGTAGAGCGTGATCAATGACCACTGGTTATCCAGCGCAAATGACTATCTGATGAAGAAGACAGCACAACCACATATGCTATTCTAATAGCCAGCTACATCCGATTGCAATCACTAAAAACGAACGGTAGTTGACGATCGTTAGTGCAATCACAACTGACGAACGGTAGTTGGCGATCGTCAACTATTAATTAATACCGTTCGTTTTTAGTGATTGCAATCGGATGTGGCTGGCTATTAGGCTTATGTTAGTACCTTCTCACCTCAGCTAAGGTTCATGTGAACAGAGAAGAATCTTTATGGGATGCACGCCGAGCACTTGGCCCCGAGACAAAACTCGGACAGCGGAACCGCGTGATCCGAGCTGGAATATCCGTCGAAAGTGTCGACCAGAATTGTGCCGTTGAGCAAGCTCGAGTTGCTGTCCTGGCGTGTGAAAATGTAATCGAACTTGCTGCCCGCAGGTTGATTTCCAAACGAGGAACCGATCCACGTCGGGCCTCCAGCACCGACGGCCGTCAACGTATCGTACATTGGGATCGGCGTGTAATCGCCATCCCACTGACCCTCGTCTGCAAGGTACTGGACGGCAGCGCTTTGAGGGACAGCGTTTAGGTCGCCAGTCATGATCACAGTGTCTTCGGAATTGCAGTGTTGGCTTAATCGCTTCGCAACTAAGAGTGCCGACTGGGGCTGTCCGAGGCTGATATCAAAGTGCGTATTCAGCATACACACGACACTCTTGGTGGTTTTATCTTGGAAGCGTGCGATCACTGCAGCGCGCAAGTACTGCAGGTTCCACGTATTCGACGGTACTTGGTCCGGCGTATCGCTCTGGTGAACATCCAAACAAACAAAATCGGTTAGCTCCACGAGGGCAAATATGGGGTTTACAGTGCAGAGTGAACATCGGAAGAGTCGACCTACCAATGCGAAGGTGGAGGTCTTAAGTAATTCCCATCGATCGGCCTTGTAGAAAATGCTGTTGCGCTCGTTCCACTGGCAGTCGCCCGCGCACTCACCCGTGCTTGTAAACGAAAGTTGGTTCTGGAAGAACTCGATCTGGTCAGGTGCTCCTTCTTGCGTGCCGATGAGGTCAGGCTCGTATCGCTCCACAAGTTTCTTAGCGCGCCATTTACGTTGCTCCCAGCAGCCACTCGGACAGGGGTCGTTGGCCATCGAGGTGCGCAAGTTAAAGCTCATGACTTTCAAGCGAGAAGCGACATCCCAACTTAAGCCAGATGCACTTCTAACAATGGCGACAGCGACAAGAACCGTCCCCAGCATAATAGTTTTGCCAATTCTCATGATGGCAGCAGGAAGAGACGTGATTCTTGTTGGAAGGAAGCAAATTCGAAAGTGATGACTTGGAAGGTGCGGAAAATGGCCACCACACGTTGCACCTTCTTAATTCTTGCTTTCCCGAACGTTTTCCGGCGAAAGACGTTGTCACTCACTTGGTGGCGACAGCCATTTATAGGCAACCATCACGTGAGACAGCATGATCAACTTGTCTTGCGGGGCAACGCGTCTGAGAACCTGGAATTTCTAACGTGCACGTTGCTCGAAATAGTCAATTCGACCTAGGCAGCATCTTACTGTTATGCGTTCGTTGTGTCGAAGGCAGGCAGCGGCTTTCTTGACCTTTGCAGTGAAAGATGCAAGTGGCACGCAAACTTACGAATGTCTTACTAATACCGTCGGAGCACGCGCGGCGCAAAGCGATAAACCTAGTGACTGGCCAAACTGTTCGACTACGCGTACAAGCCAATGCTCTTGTGGAGGAAATTTCGCTGGCGCGCACGGCCAAGAAACTGAAGCTACATATGAGCCCTGCAATGATCCGAGTCGGGTGGGTGGTGGTGCTTTTTTTCATGTTTTTAATGCTGTTTACTCTGGAATGCTCGCCTACCTCTATCACTATATGGCGAAGCCCGAGATGGACTATTATGTGAAGCTGTTGCAGATGATGCCTCAACAAAACTACAATGTGGTGATTGCTCTCTACGCTGGGATCGGTGCTATGAACGTCTACAGTGCGTTGAAGATGTCTTTCTACTCAGTGTCTTACCGTCGCCTGGTATTTCGCAAAAAGTGGAGGTCGGTAGCGAGAGTAAAGATCGCATGGAGACTTCTGATCCCCAAACGAGATTTCGCGCACTCAAACGCTTTGTTTCAGGGTTTGGACGTGCTATCAGTGCTCGTGGTGAATGGTTTGATGTCATTTTGCTAATAAGAGAAGTTGTCGAGATTGCATCGCAGACAGTTCAAGCACACTCTTCCAGCTTTCTCATCAGCAGTGTGTGGATGAATCAAGTATTCGCTGGTCTAATCTTCTTGAACACAATCGCTAACACATTTGTACACCATAACCTGGAACAGAAGGTCGGACTGAG
>JAAVTI010000400.1:0-87666 GCA_011947335.1 Phytophthora constricta
GGGCATACCGTGAGAGCGGAAGATGATCCACAAACAGACGTGCCGTCTGTTTGGACGTGACTTGGGCAGGCACCGCAGCAAGATGAACCATCTTGCTGAAGCGGTCGACAAAGACGACCACTCCAGTCCGACGCTTGGCGTCGGGCGGTAACCCGAATATGAAGTCCATACTGATGGACTTCAGCACTCTGCCGGTATCGGCAGAGACTGTAGCGGTGCTTGTGAAGCCGGCGTCGGCTTCACTCGTTGGCACGCCTCGCAAGCACGGACGTACTTGCGGATCCACTTGTACTGGCGAGGCCAGTAGAAGTCACGCGAGAGAAGAAGGTACGTCTTCTCTCGACCCGGATGCCCAGCCGATGGGGCATCGTGATACTCGAATATGATCCGCAGGCGCAGATCATAATCATCAGGGACGACGATGCGAGCGACATCGTCGTCAGCTGCACTGTATAGCAGCAAGCCGTCGTGTGCACTATACCTGTGCACACGGGATTTCAGATGTGGAGGCAGCGCGCGATGCGCGCTGTCGGAAGGTGCCTCCACATAGGTCAGCAATCGCTTGGCGTCCGCGTCAAGCGAGTACGCCTTGCGCACATCGTCGAGCAGCGACGATGTGGGCACACTGCTGCGTTCAATGCCAATGGCATTGACGTCAACTACCTTGTAGTTGTAATCCGGCCGACGCGACAGTGCGTCGGCTACCACATTCAACCTTCCAGGTTTGTACTCAACCTGGAAGTTGTATTCAGCGAAGAATGACAGCCACCGTGCCATTCTTTGAGAGAGATGTGGTGACTTTTACGGCCGTCCGTAAAGAAGCGTGATCGGTATAGATCACGAAGGGTCTATCTCCAAGGAGATAGACACGGAACTTGGCTAACGCATACTTCATGGCAAGGAGCTCCTTGTCATGTACTGGGTAGTTGCGCTCAGCTTGCTTAAGCTGACGAGACTGATAGCAGATCACACGATCACGTCCTTCGTGATCGTACTGCATCAGAGCGCATCCGATTGCAAAGTCGGATGCGTCACACACAACGTGGAACGGACGATCTTGGTCGGCGACGGCCAAGATCGGCGCCTCGGTCAGGCCCTGCTTGACCGAATTGAAGGCCTGCTGACATTCAGCAGACCATCTCCACCCGCGTCCTTCTTGAGGAGGCGCGACAGTGGTCGAATACGCCCAGCGTAATCGTGTATGTACTTGCACAAGTACGTAGCCAACCCAAGGAACTGCCGCAGTTCCTTTGCATTCGAGGGCGCAGGCCACTCGTTGATCACCCTGATCTTTTCGGGATCAGGGCGGACACCGTCCTTGCCGACAAGGCATCCGAGAACTGGAATCTCGGACGCACCGAATATGCACTTCTTTAGATTTGCATATAACTTGTGCTTGCGCATCAGCGCAAGCAGTTGTCGGAGATGCTCCTTGTGCATCTCGGTGTCTGTCTTCTCGCCCACAGCCCGGCTGTGGACGAACACGTCGTCGAAGTACGTCGGTGCGAAGTCCCGCACCGACCGTAATAGATGCGTTACGCATCTATTAAACGTCGCAGGGGCATTCTTAAGCCCCTGTGGCATCACTAGCCACCCCAAAGCATGCCGCTTGGTGCTTACCGCCGTGAGAGGGATATCACTCTCACGCATTAAGATTTGGTAGAAACCATCTCTTAGGTCAAGAGCACTGAACACGGTGCTCTTGCTCATCGAATCGATGATGACGTCCTTCCTCGGTATCGGCGTCTGCGCCGGTATCGTCGCATCGTTCATCTTGTTAAACGCATGAACGATGCGCCATCCGCCCTGTGCCTTCTTGACACAGAACGTGGCACTGTGCGGGGATTTGATTCCGCACTTGGCCCCACGACGACGAGCTTCGAAGAACTCGTCGATGGCCTTTACTTGTTCACGCGGCAGTGGCCACTGTCGCGTGACACAGTACTTCAGCCTGGCACGAGATCAATCTCGTGCTGAATTTTTATCCTGCGGAAGCTCCGCAGGAACTTCGTCCGGGAATACGTCGGCGTATTCCCGAAGAACGTCGTAATAGGGACTCGACTTGAGCGAGTCCCAGCTCTGCTCTGCAAATCGATCCTTTTTCGATTTGGCACTGAGGCTCGTGTCGCCATCAGGGTGCCGCACGAGAACCTGCCGCAGGTCCTCGAGATCCTCTGTGATCACGACATCCTCACGGGCGGTGAGGATGCATACTTGTTCTACGCGCCCGGCGCGTAGATCCCGTGCAAAGCCTTTCCAGCTCTGCACTTCCAGCTGTCAACTCCGAGGCAGTGCTCGGAGGACACCCAATGTCAACTCGTGACATTGACCCCAGAGAGTGTTTGCGTCAGCGCATTCACTCTCTCGTACTCGACATCGCCCGTCGCAGGCGATGGAGGCTCGTCACCTGCACGCTTCGGTGCAGGGCGTTCTTGGGACAGGAGGAGCGACCCCCTGTCCGGTCTCGGTTCCTTTCAGTTGTGAGGAGCTCTTCGGGCTCTCATACCGCGACCCTTGTCAGACCCGGTCTGACAACGACCCATCTTGTGTCTCGACGGGCCCGGCCCGTCGAGGGGTCTCCTTGAATTTTGCTCCTCAAGCCCGGCTTGAGGAGAGATCTTCTCTTGAACAGTCGCCTCGGGCCCGGCCCGACGGTATCTTGGTTCTTGCCTTCGCAGGCCCGGCCTGCGAAGGGTCGGTCCAAATTTTGACGTGGGTGCGCTCCCGGAGTGCACCCTTCAGTTGTGATTTCGCCCGTGCCCGGGCACGGACGAGGAAGCCTCCCGGAGGTCTTCCATTCTGGTACGCGGCGGCCTTAGCGGTCGCCACGTTCTCTTGGCTGGGATGAGCGAGGTTGCCCTCGCTCCCAACGTACGCACCGCGAGGTGCGCGCGCAACGTTGACAGGGCCATCGCTCGCTGTCACGCTGTCCGCTGATCCGAGGACGTTAACGTCCTCGGCGCCGAATGAGATTATAGACTCTTCCAGTCTATCACTGGGGCATGGCGTTTTAGCCACGGCATGCCCATATCATGTCGAACTTATCGTCTAAGTCTAAGACGATAAGGTCTTCGGTGAAGGTCCGACCTTCACAGTCAAAGCGAACAGACACAGTTCGCTTTCGTGTTCACGGTTGCGCCTGTCGCCAGGCGCACCACCAACTCGCTCCGAGGAGTCTCTTTCTCCTCGGGGCACATCGCATTCAGGCTTTGCAGTCGAACAAAGTTGTTCGACGCACCTGAATCGACCAGCGCGTGCATGGATCTCCCATGCACCGCAACTCCAGGATGATCAGCCCAGCTCGACCATCCTTTCACTGCGGTGCTTGCCGCTGTAGTCATCACATGTCCGACATCGGCATGTGTGACTACACCAGTAGGGCGCCCCGCCCCTACTGGCTCCTGCCGTTTTTTGGTCGTCCGCGCCAACGATCACCGTTGGCACGATACGACGTACCGCGAGTAGCAGGCCTTGGGCCTGCTACACACTCGCGTGCGTAGTGGCCGGTATTTCCACACTGGAAACACCGCTGCGTTCTTCTACGCGGATCCGTCTGCTGCCTGCCAGCAGACGCACTTGATAGGTCCATGGGTTCTGTACCGCCCATGGGCCTCGGTCGCGGACGCGGCGCCCCTGGCGTGTCCGCGTGAAGTTTAGCTTGATTCAAGCTAAAATCTTCCTGCGATGCAAGTCGGATGGCTTGCTCGAGAGTACTCGGGTACTCTCGGAAGAGATAGGTCTTCACAGGCCCATCTCTAAGTCCCTTCATGAAGGTGACAACTTGTGTCGCCTCATCAATGGGTGGTTCACGATACTTGACACCAAGTATCGAGCCTGCTGCGCGTACGCAAGTACGTCGCGTTTGCCTTGCTTCAGGTCGAGGAACTCCGCCCTCGACCTGAACTCCGACTCGGGAGGCTCAAACGCGAGTTTGAGCTCTTCCTTGAACTCTTCGTACGTGCTCCAGCACGTACCGTTCGTAAGGCGTCTGCCATACGCCCAGTGTCTAGCACGTCCTGCTAGACACGACATCGCGTAAGCGACTTGTAGCGACGGATCCCGGATCCGTCGGGCAGCGATCGCTGTCTCGAGCTCTACGAGCCAGCGCAACAGTGGCTCGTTCGAGCCACCGGAGAACGGAGTCACTGACACCTTCAGTGACTCAAAACGTGGAACAGCAGAAGTCTCTTTCTGCTGTTGTTCTTCTCCATGTAGTCGACCACGACTACATGGTGTTCACTTGGCGGCAATGAGCGAAGCATTTCTGCCACAGTGGACTCGCCTACGACTCGCGAGAGTCGTAGCAACGCCTCCCACTGCTGATCACTCAAGTGGGGCAATCCTCTCTCGTAATACGGGAGTGGATGTTCGAAGCTCCGTCAGACGGAGCACCGCCTGACGAAGGGTTTTCGTCTCCATAGCCAAATTCCATTTGGCTATTCTCTGTAGGCGTTGAACGGACTACAAAGTGCTACCAGGTGAAACAGGGCGAGAGCTACGCTCTGTTTCTTAGCATACACAGTATGCGCGTATTGAGGAAGCGTAGACTTAAAGTTTGTATGTAAGATAGAAATACGCGAGCCCGCGTATTTCTAAAGCAAATACTTAACACTTTAGATCAAAATAGAAAACTCAATTGAATGGCAGCCCGCCGCGTGGCGGGCTGACCTTATCTTTACGCTAAACCCCTTTAAGATGATATCTAATTGCAAGGGTGAGAGCATGGTTGGCTCTCACGCATTTGCATGAAATGCATGCACATGATTGGTTGAAATGTGGCCCTTTCAACCAATAGCTGTGCGCCTGAGCGCCCGTCAATGATAGTTACATTGACGGCTCGTAATGTTGGTCGCTAGTGTGTGTCCCACACACACTAGTGGGTTTGCGTATTAGTGTACCCCTACACTATCCTGTGTAGCCCCGCTACACTCTAGCTGTTATTCTTGTATTCTACGTGCACTAGTTACACGCCAAAATGGCGTGCATGTTTTGGGGCCCCACCTGCAACGCTGAGTCGGGTGCTCAACGCTGCAGAGGTTGCTCTGGGGAGGCGCTCAAGAGCTTCGCTGCGGCGCGGATATCGTGGCCCTCTTCTGCTCGGCAGAAGGCACTTGCGAAGCTGACAGAGCTGCGTGAGCCTCTGCTTCAGTTTACATGGGGCTTCATAGACGGGAAAAATATGAAGGTGATTTTAGGTCTGCTTGGCATCGAAGAAACTGTACCCAATTGACGTGTGTGTACTTGTGCGTGGCGTGGTGGGCAGGTGTTTCAGCCAGCCGATCCGACGTACAGAATGCTTTTATAACGGCTGGCTACATGGCGTGTTCGTCACAGGCACGCTGTGTTTCGGTGCAGATGGACTCATAGTCTGGGCAAAACACAATTGCACAGGTAGCTGGAATGATGCTGAAAACTGCGTTGAATTTCGAGAGAACTTGCTCGACGTCAGTCTTTGCCCGGATCAGAGGTACGGTATCGTTGCCGACAGTGCGTTTCCGTGCTCGGGGCATATGACCGGTCGTATTTGACCCTTAAAGGAGGGCGATCTCGGGCGACTCGTTCCGTCTGTGCGGAGCTCCGCTAAATCCTGTCTGCCGCAATAACTTCCATCCGACATGCGGCTGAGTGGGGCATGGGCTCGGCTGAGAAGGTGTACAAGCGACTAATGCATCCTCTACCTCCTGACAAAGAGAAGAGATCGCTGCGCTTGGACAACCTGTTCCGGCTTTCCAATTATCGAGTCCGGTCTCTTGAGATCAGCCAGATTCGAACGACGTTTTTTTACGGGATTGAGGACAACCAGTAGCTAGATTGAGTGTCAAATGAAAACGGTAACAGTTGACTATTTGCGTGCTATTACTTCTTCTGCATCGAGGAGAAGAGGAGCATCATCTGCTCGTGACGGTTCTTGGCCTCTTCACGGTCGAGCTCCAGACGCTGCTCGAAGCGTCGACGGTTCTCTTCTCGTTCTCGTTCCCACTGGTCGGCCACAGCGTTTGAGCTGTATTCTCAGCTCTGATGCGCTCTTCTCGCTCCAACTTAGCGGCATCGAGCTCTCGTTGACGTCTGAATTCAGCAGCCTCCAACTCTTCGCGGCGAGATCGATCTCGATCTTCTCGTTCACGTCGCTCAGCAGCCTCTCGTTCCAGGCGTTGATCGCGGCGACGCTTTTCTTCTGCAGACTCCTCCTTTCTGATTCCTCTCTGAAGAGGAGCATCATCTCCATAATCTCGCTCGCCCGAAGTCTGCTGCTGCTCGACGGCCGCCAGGCTCCTTTCCATATCTGATAACTTGCGGGCTGTGCGTACCCGCTTCGTC
This sequence comes from Phytophthora constricta, assembly GCA_011947335.1. Lineage (NCBI taxonomy): Eukaryota > Oomycota > Peronosporomycetes > Peronosporales > Peronosporaceae > Phytophthora > Phytophthora constricta. The sequence goes on from JAAVTI010000400.1 coordinate 6,319, forward strand.
TTGGCGTATGTGCTGTCTCCAGACTGAGCCGATGTGTCCCCCAACGCTCTTTGGCAACCAGTGCGATATTGTCCCGGAATGCTCGTAGGTCCTGGCCACCCAATCGAGCGGACGAAGTCGACAACTTGGGCGCTGCCTTCTTTTCTCGCGCATCAGCAGTAGCCTTGGCCGCATCTCTGCGTGGAGGTTCGATGGAAGGACTTGTCGTCGCCGTCCGTGCACCAGATTTCGCGCGCTTCGATAGAGACACGTCGTTTGGCGGAGTGGAGTTAGTCATCGGTATCGGAGGGTGGACTGCTGTTGCAGGCACTTGCGGACTCCCTACTTCTCTCGAACCGTCTGCTGATGCACCGTCGACGATTACTTCACTAAGACTTCTCTTCTTCAGTTCCTCCATCCTCGTGCGTCGAGTCGTCTGACAGCTCCAATTCAGCAGCCAGTCCCGCGTCCATAGACGTCCCATCGCGTCGCAAAATGATACCAGGCACCCGTGAACTATAGAGGTACGAGTCCATCTGGACCTCTTGGCTGTCATTAGGGTCTTCTCCCGCCAGATCTTGTTCCGTGACCACACTCTCTGTCGCCGCGGACTCTTCTTCACTCTCTCCTCCTACAGAAGATTCCTCCACCCCCTCGAAGCACGTCTACCCGCCCCCGAGGACCTCACTTTCTTCATAGTTCGATCGGCCTCGATTCGTGCTGCTGCGGCAACCTGCTTGAGCAGCGCCACGTCGTCATCTCCCTCATCCATCCCATCGTCCATGGTTTGCGTGGAAGTATGTTCGTCCATCGCTCTCTTCGCTTCTTTTGCCAAGGCCACGTGAACTGGCATCGCCGCCCTGCCCGTGGGCTTCGCAGTGGCTGCTAGGTCCTTGAATTTGCGCTTGAGGGAGTCTGCGTCGCGCTCAGGCCAGTTTCTCGGTCGACCGAAGTCATATACCTGCTTCACTCGCTCCCAATGATTGGCGCCAAGCGGCTTCAACTCCTTCACTATCAAACAAAGCATGACGATCTCGTGGTGGCTGTAGTTCCTGTAGCCTGATTGTTTGCCCTTCTGTACAGCCCCAACACACACGACTCTGCGTTAACACCATCTTATCATCTGCAGAACAAGCTGAGAGCGGCTCGCCCACCTTCGCCATCTTCTCTACGTCTCTGCTAAAGCCAAAATGACCGAGAACAAGACACTTGATTTTCGTATAAAATGCGTTTGGCAGTACAGCATACAAATACTAAGTAAAACACGCCGACAGACAGCATACAAATACTAAGTAAAACACACCGACAGACTTATAGATATCACTGCAACCCCTTGGACAACTTCAACAAAAGTCGCACTCACATGTGTTGCAGGTACCGGTGCTGGCAGCCCGACCAACCGCATCGACAGATAAACCAAAGCTGGTTGCCATACGACACTGTTATTTCATCTCCCGGCGCGATATCGCGCTGTGTCACCGCCACGACAGTTAGACGATCACCAACTTGGACCTCTTCAAAGCGACAATTTGGGTTGCAGTGGTGATTCAAGAAACGCATCTTGCCCCCGCACCACAAGGCGTCCAAAACCACGCTTTTTCCATCCGCGCTAGGGGTCTCTAGCAACATCCGGTATCCGTTATCCCCTGCTACTCGACTGGGATCCTCGTCGACCCCCATGAAATGTCCAAAGTACTCTCCAATCACCTCACCGCTCATGATTGGATCGAGAGTCATGATCCCGTGAATTTCAGTCCGGGTATTCAGGAACAGTATCAGGATCGCGTTCTCTTGCAATGCGTTGCCACATTGCCCTTCAAACGCGTAATTAGCACGCGTGCAGTAGCGGTTATCGAGCGCGTTGCTGCAGGTCAACGCGTTGCAGCGTCCTTGACAGCAGCAGCGTGTCTTGGCAGGTACCGGCTTGAACATCCAGCGATCCGAATTAGAATGCTCGTCTATGCAGTCCACGTACGCCGGCCAAGGCGAAGCTGCCATGTCGAAGACGGGCTTTCTTCCTGCGAGGCGGGAAGCGAGATGACACTACCGCACTCCCTAGGAGACCCGGGCAGAGACTGCGTAAGTGTCTCTTGAGAGCTCCCCTCGGCTTCGTAGGGGATGTCGTCCGGCTGACTCGTAACCACCGACAGGCGTCGGGTGCAGTCAGACGGGTATCCAGACTGCGTAGAGTGCGACGCGAAGGTAGGGGCGGAGAGTAGCTGGTCTCGGTGGACGTGTCGCTGGTCGTGCCCACGCTGGTCTTTGCATGTTGATCGGCCATGGCAACGAGATCTGCCGCAAGGATAGCACCCATGCGAGAGTCTTCATCTCCTCTCTTGTCGGAACATAGGACGTGGTGTGGACTTGGGCGAATGCCCACGGCACCCTTAATCGGAGAGCAGCACTGAGTCGCGCGAAATGCTTGATCTAACCTGGCGGGCAGCGACGTCCGCAGGCGCTTCTGGAGCCCCTCGCGATCAGTGGCATGGTCTGGGCTTGGTGAGAGGCCCGCCTCACTGCAGGCCCTCTTTGTCGTCTTGATCTGGGTCATTGAGCTGCAAATATGAAGGGGTCAGCTTGGTGAACGCGACAGCTATACACATCATCCGCTTACCTACCGCGCTGAGAATCCGAAAGTGATTCGATACCGAAAGCCCGCGGATTTTCGCGCCTTACAAGATCGCGGCGATTTTCAAACCGCGATGTTGTCCAATTAAGACGTTGAAGTTGTCTAATGGGGCCGCATCAAACTAAAAATAAAACATAAAACACTCGGATAGTTTGATCGCCTAAAACAGATATGCGATTAAACTCCGTTTTATGAGTGACGTTTAATGCGACTTTTAATGCGCGGGTTAGGGTACAAAAAACTGTTTTGGGAGAGTTGTGGAAGGCGCCCATTGGCCGGTTTGCTGCTGGCACGCTGTGATATCAAAGTGATTATCTTAGCGTACCTCGATGAGGTTTGTTGGAGAAACAGATAGAAAAAGAGCTGCATCACGAAATGCTCAGGTCGAGACGAGTGAAGAAGATCATCGTCGGCACTGCTGCTGTCGCTGCCGTGGCTGTCGTCTGCACAAACGACGGACGTTTCAACCCCCACCCGTCGAAACGCTGATACGCCCTGCGGACAGACAACTGGAAGGCAGCTCTGCAAGACCTAGCATGTAAAGAAGGGTGGTTCTGGACGAACTTGCGAGCACACGTTTCACCCGATCGTCGCTCGTATTCGTGAGCGATTACCTCTCTCGCTCAGCCTCCCTCGCTAAAACGCACGCTATAATATCCAAGACCGAGTTGCCGTTGCTCTCTACTACCTAACGCACAGCTGCTCCGCGTATACGGCCAGTCAGAAGATTGGTGCTGAAAAGTCAGGCTCTGACGTACATCAAAGATGTTGTGCTTATCCTGAACACTTTCAAGAACTCCACCATAGCGTTCCCTAGCACTCCTGCTGGATGGGCCCAATTTGAGCGCGGTTTTCACAAGATGCGTGGGTTGGGCGCTATTGGTGCTCTAAACGAACCGTTGATTCGGATCTAGCCTTTTGCCAAGAGACCGCTATCTGAACTTTAGAGATATTCATGTCGAAGCTTGCTGCGTAGGTTTCAGCTCGGGCGCGACAACAGAGTTTCGATGTACTCCTTAGACCACACGAAACGAGGTGTGCGGGGGCTTTCGGCTTGCCAACCATGACTGGCTCTCCGTCGGTCAAATCGGTAATGATGCGTAAAAGTGGTAAAAGCAACGTCGACCGCATTGCATTCTAATCGCTGCTCTCTGGGGCTTTTTCTACAGCGACCTCGCCCTAAAGGGGCGGTGTAGTGAAAGCGTTACGAGAAGCAAACCGTAAAACCAGCACGTATTTTTGCTGAGATTTGTTAATGATTCCGATCGACGATTTCTATTTCCGACAACCATGGACTCCACGTCTCGCCTTATATTTTGTAGATTGTTGTTGGAACAGCTGAAACAAGCGAAAACGGCTGTAAGTGAGCTGAGAGCGATCTCTTTCCTCTGTGACGGACTCAAGAGTACGACAGAAGATTTCGAGTACGCTTATGTGTCATAGAAAACAGGAAATGTCTGTAGTCGTTGCCCAGGATCATTGCGATCGACGGACTGCTGTGCGAAGGGACTGTACCAGGTTGTGACTCGAAAAGTTCCCCTGCTTCAAGGGGTGGTGCGCGTATCAAATACGTCTGAGCGGCTAGGGACATTTGAGCGCCCTAGGACCGAACGCTCAATTGCGCTTCGCACTTTCTGCCCGTGTCTCTGGGCATTGGATAAACAATAAGAGACTTGCATATCGTTTTATTTGATTTTATATTTGGTTGGTGGTTATTAACCTTCCTGACACAGGAAACCCAGGAAAGGGGTGTCAGCACTATCCTCACTCGTATATTTATCACCGAACTAACCTGAAACAGGTGGGTGGAAGCCGCGAAGGTAAACGAACCTCAAGGGGGTTGACACAAGAAGCACACGCCACCCTGGAACAACTGTTCCAGGGTACTTCTGAGAGTCAGCGTTTTGCCAGACCAGGCATCGTCCCGCGATTTTGGGTCAGAAGGACACCTGCACTATACAACCTAGGGCGATCAAGTTTTCACCGCCTCGCCTCACTGTTCACGGGACGTTTCGTCAATCACTTGTTGGCGGCGGCATCACTCGTGGTTATGGTGATCGAGGAAACGTAAAAGTTTACACAATTGTAAATTGACTTCGTGTCGCTTTTTGCACGCTGCCGTCTGGGCCTTCATCATATTGCCAGCCATAGTGACTCGGAGCCGTCCACTCAGATCACGTGGCAACATCTCAGCGATAGGGCCTTCAGTGTTCCGTGCTATGTAATGATGAGACTTGATTGTGCGGCACCGTCCACCACTTACCACAGATAACGCCACTCAAGGAAGAACAAGCACGACTGCCTGTTCATAGGTTCTCGTGAGGCGTTCAAACTCACGCCCGATATAATTTCCATTGGCTATTGCTGCAGTTGGTGGCATACCATCTTGACGCCGCGCGATATGGTAATTTCAAGTTTTGCACACATGTGCCACAACAACCCCGTCGTCATCACAGATAGTTGATAATACTGTTGTTAGCAATGTAGTATAGATCACATGCCTACTATGCTGGCTCAACTTCAGGAAAGAGCAATAATCCTTTCAGACGCGGATCCTTCGCCGACGCATCATACTGAAACACAACGAAGCTTGGTATAACCTCCACGTCTTCCACTGTTAAACAGCGTCGCATCATCTAAAGCGAATTCAATATTAGACAACCATTATTCCGGTAAATTGATCGTGCGAATGTACCTTGATAAACTGATCGGCTAAGGTTTGTTTGGTGACTTCGCTGCACAAGCAATTCAACTCACAAATACAGCAAGGTTGCGTTTCCTCAGAAGCTGACCTCATCGCTCTCATGGCCTCCAGCTCAACTACATCTAAGCACTCCCGTGTTGGGATTTCAAATGCGTTGTTAGAACCCATCTCCTCTAAGTCTGCCTCAGTGAACAGATCTCCATCGCTATGATCACTATCGGACAACGAATCACAAAAGAATCACGTGCGTCCCCGGTGTCGGCAGAAAAGTTTTCTTGACTTTGTCGGGGCGTGGTGTCGAAAGTCGATTCCAGGTTGGCGCTTTCGGTATTCATCAGTGTTGGGTTGATTACTAGCACGGTTTCAATGGGCTCACCTGATCCATTATACCAAGCGCGAACCTCTGCACTGTCGAAGAATGAGCTCTGAGGTAATTGAGCCTCATTTAAGTCAGCATGTGTCGCTGTTAGTTCATCGGGAAGACTCCTACGCATCCTGTGGCACCATGTTTGCGACACTTCACAATCGAAAAGCTGGTGTCGACTTCGTTTTGTCGGCATTTTGCAGAATGCAAAATGTCCACCGATATAAACACAAATCGTCCGCCGATAAAGTCAATCCAGGTGTGATACGAAACTTTGTACGTAGTGTTTGGAGCTACCATCGTATGATTGGTATTGGCGACGATATCATTTCATGCCGAGTCTGCTAGAAGTGAGTGATCTGTCGAACTGCCCCCGAATACCAACCGATCGATTTTTCAGCATTCTCGATAACAAACCAGAGCGCGGCATCCTGTTATTCGAGTGCACTAATCACAGTCCTGAATGATGTGCGCAGTTCTTCAACGCACAGCAAGCACGGCATCGCCCTGAAACCCCTTCGCACCATATATTCGCAACGGAACCACCGGTTCACGATCCGACGGCCGTCCATCATATTACGCTTCTGTAGGTGGCCCGTCACGTCTTCTTAACAGAGGCAGGATAATATCCATGTTGTCCATAGTAGGTAGCACAAGGCCGACCTCGTTATACCGCGCAAAATGGTCCACAAGCTAGTGAGATTAATTACCCTTCCATCGGCAACGAACATCATGATAGGTTTGGTTGGCAGTTCCGGAGCTACACTCGTGCACTTTTGAAAACAACAATTTCAACAGAAACGATGAATTTAACCACGAGATCTCTGTCGTGATGAAAAGCCAGTCAAACGGTCGAAAACAAATCCACAACGGCATCGAAGATGCGTTGCTGTGAACGCAACCACATTGAAGATGCATGCTTCGTATCCAAAACTACCCACAGATCCTTTAACGCGCATCATAACTTCACTTGAGCTAATATAGCGCATCAAACTTCTTTACCAATTTGGCAAATTCATTGCTAGATGTGTAGAAACAACTTAAGTATACCACACAAATGCTCCGCTGTGTCTCCTCGATTGCCGACCGTACTACTGTTGTCGCCAACGCCACCTCTGCTTTCGTGCGTAGTTGTTGGCACGAGACCCGTTGCCACCACGGTGCTACGTCCGTCGCGCGCGCGACTTCTTTGTGGGCGACTCTACCAATTCCTCCGATGTGTTGTCGGTGACACGCGTCCGTGCTTAAACGTCGACTTAGCGGTGGACTTCCCACGCCGTGGAGGCTCGCGGAGACGGTCTGCTGAGTCTTGGTCAATAGCCTCCGCTCGCAAGACACGACTTGGGCCCAACAACGCCACAGCAGGTAGAGGCTGCGCATGAAGGCGCTGTCGGATCTGGATACTCCCCACAGGGCTTATGTACTGGAGCCGTAGAGAGTGCACATTCTGGAATCGGTACGTGAATCCAACATGATAGTTGAGCTCATTGAACTCTCTGCTCCGCTGCTTCCAATTCGACAGCTGAAAGATGAACTTCGCGTGACGCGAGAAGTCGAGCGGCTTGTACGCTGCCAAAAGCGCGTCGACTCGAGGATCAAGTGCTTGGTCGATCAGCTCCACATACCAGCGCTTCTCGTGTTGTTCAACAGCAGGAACACAGTTCCAACGAGATGTTTTCAGTTGGTTCCCGCTTCGTTTCCATGATATACGTACAAATAGCGTCCATGTCACGGAACGCCGGACGTGCATTTTCCTCCTCTTGATCTTCCAGCTCCGCTTGTATCAGCTCCAGTGTTGTTGGCATCTGTCCAAATTCGCAAATGAGCTCTTGGACGTGAAAAGCCGCGCCACCCACCGCTCCTTTCCACAGCTACGCAAGAGCACTCAGCTTCAACTTTGAAGAACTTCTACATTTCTTCGCACCAGCTTGATCACACTCACTAATCCTAGGCAACTGCACTGCATTGCCAACATCAACTCACTAATCCTAGGCAACTGCACTGCATTGCCAACATCAACGTCCCCACCATCGTTTCAACGGCACCGGAGATGAGCCCGACAACCGTGCCTCGTATCCATTGTTGCGACTCGTCGCGCATGTTAACCCCTTGCGCGTAACTGCCGTTGGCCATCACCGTCGATTCCGCCATGAAATATGAGCGCTTGCCGTTCACTACGAAAATTACATGGACCACGCTACCTTGTTCGCTGGGACGCCTGGGCGGCTCAGATGCCGAGCCAGCGAAAAACAGATGCCGTGGCTACACAGCACTCCGAAGTTCACACGGCAACACCCAACAGAACGGCATCCGTGGCACAACTACCCTGGCTTCGTCTGTTCCGAACACCACCACAGCAGTATTCCGACCGTGGTCACCAAGCAACAATGAACCCAGCAACCAGCCCAGAAGCACCAACCGCGACATCGAGCACTACGTTGCTCTTCGGCATGCCACTTGTTGGGGGCAACTATGACTTCGTCATTTCGCATGAGTGGCCTGCCACTGTCTTTCACATCGACCATACTGTGTTTTCCGCGTCACGTCCGTATCCGGTCATCAATGACTTGGATGGTACGGACTTGGTATGCCGCTGCTACAAGCGATGTGTAGCGGACAACGGTACCGCAGCGACGAGCTCGTGCGAAAGTGTAGCCACCTACACCGTCTGTGGTGACTCCAGTTGTTTGATCGCCCAGCCTGTGGCAATCGATTTGTCTCTCGGTACAACCTCGAGCTGATCGAAACCCTTGTTGGCTTTGGCGTCATGTGTAGCGCATTGATTCTAAAAGGTGCATTCGCCATCGAGTACGTGGAAAAAGTCATCTACGCGGAAGACGCCGCCGTACGCATCAACAAGCGATACCAGGCACAGCTGAAAACAAAGCGTTTGTGGGGAGGAGAAGAGCATGAACCGATATCTTCATCGATGCACTGCGATGCGGCAACGTGAGACGATTCATCAACCATTCATGTCAGCCAAACTGCGAGCTATATATTAGTGGAACTGGACAAATGCAACACGCCTGGGCATCTTCGCAGCTCGGGACATCCCACCCCTTCAAGACCTCACCTTCGACTTCCATGGCCGCAGCAACATCATGTTTGACTGTGCGTGTGGTTTCCAACTGCGTTTCACTGCACAATTAGCATGTCAACCGAGTGCCTTCTTCGACTGCGTTTCACGCTACGTTTAGCATGCCAGCACTGTAACTCCACTTTCAGCTGGGTACTCTACTTGTTCTAGTTCAGCATACTTCTACAATATCACACACACAACTTTCGTTAAGGCTTTGAACAGTTGTTTTGGGAGTCGTTAATATCCACCTGCAACTCGGCACCATTACGCAGATTACATCATCGCTTCATATCTCCGTCACCGCAGCAACTTTTGTCAACAAACCTGCTTACCTTTTCACCGTCTGTGGCCGTGACGATGGTACGGGTACGCTTCCTGCCTCCCGGTGCTCTCACTGTCCCCACCGACGTCTGTCAGGAAAATGAGGACAGCGCAGGTGACGGTTGTGGTGGCGAACACAGTGCACTGCCTTCGTCGCTACTGGCGTCCGTTCCGACAGCAGTTGCACGGTGGAAACGCTTTGCACAGCTCCGTACTTAATCTTGGTACGTGTTTCGTCATGGCCAATAGTAGGACTGCGAGGAGGGTGAGGACAGCGTCGGCAGTCGTCGTGGTTGTAACTAGTGTCGGCTATGATCTTCGACGACTCTATCACGGCGATGTCGTCGATCCATCTCAAGTGCTGTGCCACCAATCTGTCACCCTGTCATGTGGACCAGTCCACTCGTCCCCGTCCCGTGGTCCGGCGGGGTGAAGACGAGTGAAGAGGTGCCGGTTGCGCAAATGTAACACGGGTTGCAGTGACACGACGGTGGTGTTCCCTGTACAGGTCGCTGGTGCTGGTGTGGGTGCTCGTACTGGGTGCTGGTAATGGAGGCAGAGCATCTCGCTCAACCTTCGGTGGTGCTGACGCATTTGTGCATGTGCGGAGCCTCAGGTCGTTCGGGGCGCGACTGGCCGCATCAAGTCCATGCCGGAGGAGTCTGAACCCGGACGACGACTCACAACATGAGATCTTCCGTCGGTCCGCTGTGTCTAGCACCCCCAAGTTTTGTGTAACCACATTGATATCTTTACCTTGCTCGAGGCCACATCCGTGTACCGATGGAGGTACCATTGCCCGCGTCCATCCCAAGTTGGTGGCGAAGACACCATCTGTGTGACTCCTTGTTTACCCTTTCAGTGAACAGAGAAAGACTAAATATGAGTCCCATGTCCAGATCCGCGCTGGGGAGTGTCGTCTTGCTTAGTAGCTCCTCGAACTATTCTGACCATTCCTGCATGAGGCTCTCGATATCTGGCATCGTCTTCGTGTAATGTACTTGTGGCGGTGGCTTGGTGCGATGCAAGTCGGCAATGGACTTGATCCAGCGGTCAATTTCTCGATGCTGCGCACAGTGATGTCGCCATGTTTTTACTTGGATGTGGACCGGAGCAAGTCAAGACGGCAGCGTCAGACTGGTTCAAGCTTGGTTCAAGCTTGGTTCGTCCAGCATCTGAAGTCCCAGTTGATCCGGCCGCCCGTCAGACGCGGCAGCTTCAGGAAGGCGTCCATGTATCCCACGGCAGGTATATATTCTGGGATGAAGCACTTTCGCCGCGTCTCCAGCTTCAATCTCTTGTGCCTTGAAGCGCCCGGTGTACTGGAAGCGTTCACGGATCTCGTGCAAAACCTTGAGATGTGCATAGTCGCTTTCCTTGTAGCTGCAGGCGTTTGCTAGCATTGCTGCGTGTTTGGAGCTGCCTCCACCACAGCTTGATGTTACAGAACCGACGCCAGCAATGCTACTACTCACATGTGGAGCTGCTGCTGAAGCCGCGTGCGCTGCCAACTGAGACTCTTCACCCTCGTCATCATCGTCGCCGGTCATCGTCATCGTCCTCACCGCTCTCCAGTTCTTCGGACGAATTACCCAAAGGACAGGAAACTGCGTTGATTCGGGAGAAAGTGCACCCCACAGTGCATCGACTCGTGGGTAGCAGCCGTCGAGCTACTGCAGGTCCGCTGGCTGCAGTGCATTGGTCATCGAACTCGACGCGGGACTTTAGCAGGACGTGGAGACACTAAGTCACCTTTAGGCAGAGTTCCATCGATGGCGAGCTGACTGAGTGCCACACACTTGACGTTCTTAATGTACCTGGCTTGGCTGTTGACAGCAGCCACGAGTTGCTCATACTCTTCCTCGGAACGCCGCCTTTTGTCGCGTTGGCGAGTCAACACAGTAAGCCATGACGAATTGGGCGCTTTGCCCGTGGTCTTGGCCACATTTTCCCAAAGAATCAGAACCTCTGCGGACAGCTCTTCAATTTGGTCCAGCAAGCTTTGTCGGGTGTCTTTGAGACGCTTCCGGTATCGCCTCTGTCGATCCTTCTCCATCTCTCTTTTCGAGCTCCGGTTGCTCTTCGACGTGGTCTCATCACTGGTGGCACTGGATTGGCTTGCGACGTCGAAGTCTTGGGCGAAGACGGACATCATCGGCACTTCGTCGCCTCCTGTCGGGGTCTTCAGCAACGGGATTGACTCAAACCAGTCATTCGTTTCGAGGAAGCTGACGACGTCGTCGAGGAGAAATGGCTCGTCAAGAGTTAACGATTGCGACATGGCGCTTTTCCGAGTGTGGATGTGGACTCGAGGGCGGAAGCGCGGCCGGCCCTCGTCCACCTTCTCAAGAAAGGCCAACAAATCGTGTTTTAATCATCTCAGAGCCCTTTGCCAAACTAGCTGATCCTATGGCTCATCAGTATGAATTATCGCGCTGATAAGGGAGACACTCATGCCACTTAACACTGGTCTTGACTAAGGACAAAGGGTATATTTGAAACAGCGATGGATATCCTCTTTGCCAGACTGCCACAGTACCTTCCTCAGCTTGCTCAGTTGGTTTTGGATATGGCTGAGTGGTTGAAAGCGGCATACGTCGCGTACGTGGTCAACTAACTGTTCGAGGTGTATTTGAATTGAATTGTTGCTCAGGTGCATCATTCTTGGAGGTTAATCGAGTGCATGATCCTCCTCATGTTCTCGCATTTACCATTCTTACAGTACCAAGTCAAAAAGCCAGTTGTGCTTCCTGTACTTTCCATTAAAAAAGCGGTGGCCACGCTTAAATAAAAATGGATAGGACAGATGAACCCCTCTTTAGTAATCTCATATGTGAAATACTCCTTACCAGAAACCAACTGTCGTTACAGGTGCGGCTCACGACCGAGAGATGAGTGTAAAGTTTATGCAGACAAAAAGTGACCTCATAAAATGATGATGCGGTATTCAGCACTGTGGGATTAGTCACGTCATTGAGTCGCTGGTGCGATTAGTCACATCATCAAGACAGAACTAATATGTAATCGCATTTCGCGTCTCGACTCTTAATCATCCAGCCTCAAGCATCCCCAAGAAGAGTCATGCGTCCGTATCACGTGCTGCTGCTGATCACGATTAACCCCTCTTACGCTGTCTCGGCGCTTTGGTATCCCGAACAAGTTATTACGGCAGCTGATGAATTGTCGGACCCTGGCTCGTTCACTCAACGCTAACGAGGACAGCAACGCTATATTGCAGAACGGCTACTCACTTTGCTTGTGCCAGTGATGTCAACGAATGAAGCGATACTATGAAGCTTAAGGAGAGGGCGAAAATTTCAGGTATAATCAGTACGCTGTTCAGAAGCTGAAGTATAAGACATCGCCAACAGGGACAAAGTCACGCATAGTTTTCTTGAATGTTGATGCTGCAGTGATGAAGATGGCAGACAACCCGACATTGCTCACTTGGATGAAGTTACTTCGTTGAAGTATGTGCTGGAGTATAGGGCGAAATAAGACCACTCTGGCTCAGACATAAAAATATGACGTCGAAGGTACAGTACCGGACGACGATATTGCTGCGATTATCCTAGCGATGAGGAAGACACCAAAATTTGAGGATCTCTGTAAGGGAGTTGCAGGGAATACAGCTCAGTCGTTGACTTTGCAATGACGTGCGTCCAGAGTGCGTCCAAGAGATACTGGGGTTAAATATTTCAGGTAGACCTTCAGCTGAGCTCTTTCGTATAGCAGCTGCAAAATGTACTCAAAGAAGTGGATGGCCGAGATCTTGAGAAACAAGTCGTCTGCATCTGCAACAGTCAATTCGTTCGGTAGCTGTAATTGATTTGGTCTAAAAGACAACTTTCTTAGCAAGTAATTCCTAGCACAGAGGTGCCAGAACCTGTGTCTGGCAAAAACGTGCGGTTCTGGCAAGGTTTTAAGTGGTATTACAATTCTCGGTGCAGCACAAGTTCTACATCTCAATGTGACAGCATTTAGCATAATGGCCCGAGTCCACAAGAAATTTGTTGTGCCCGCACAACGGAGCTTGATTGCATCGGAACGAAGACTTTTAGTGTCCAAAACGCAATATCTCGCGCAGACGAACTGCGTTACCAACCCGATTATTCACTCATTTTCAACTCTCACTTTTGAAAAACTCGTTCGTTTACTTCTAGCACTCCCCGTTGGGGTCGATTACAGTGCAGTCAGTCTTCAGTGTTCTCAGGTGAGATCATCTTGGAGAGATTGGTATCTTTCGAACTGGCGAGGCCGATGTTGCATCGCCAGACATGAGGAGTGTGGCCACCAGCATCCCTAGAACGTAGCTGAAACGCATGGTTAGTTATCTGGTCTTGGACAAGAAGTAGCGCACGCTACGAAGACTGGAGGCGTTCTTGGGTTTACTCAAGTTCCGCTGAGCATATTGTGGATTGAAGTTCCAACGGTGGGAGCAACTAAGGCCTGAAGCTTTCTTGAAAAGCAAACGATCGACACTGGTGATCAAGTTAGTAGAAAGCACTTTTCGGTCCGTTGTGCGGAAATGCAGCAGACTGAGAAGGGCCACCGAAATATTAAAGTTCACTATCGCCGCACTCATGGATTTCTTAAGCTTCTTGCTTCGGGTTATTGTAGTCAATACACTCTCATCGGAATGCTGGATGATGAAAACACGAACATGCTTTTGTTCTGTTGGTTTGCTTTGTTTGTTTGTTTGTTTTCGGCAGCGCGGCGAACGTCATTGAGAGATCGAGAACAAGAAGCACCAGCAGAAGTCAGCGTGCGCTATACAACTTTTTAAACGAATGCAATGCTTCTCATTGTGGGGAGCATTTGTCTAATTTTCGACGAAGCAAACTGTTGTTGTCCAGCAAGATGCACACCGTCAGGACTCCTGGGAGTAAGCGGTGCCTCTATTGGAAGGAGTTATTACAACAGAGGCATAAAGTGCTGGTTACTTCGGAACTCGAGGTACAGCGTGAAGAGCACATGCAGTGACTCGTAGACATTCTTGTGTACGGGGATATCCAGCAACGCGCAAATGACGCGGACGTACTGTTCGAGTCCCATGTCCAGATCCGCGCTGGGGAGCGTTGTCTTGCTTAGTAGCTCCTCGAACTCTTCTGGCCATACCTGCATGAGGCTCTCGATATCTGGCATCGTCTTCGTGTAATGCACTTGTGGCGGTGGCTTGGTGCGATGCAAGTCGGCAATGGACTTGATCCAGCGGTCAACTTCTCGCGGAGACTTCTCCGCACTCTCGATGCTGCGCACAATGATGTCGCCATGTTTTTCTTGGATGTGGACCGGAGCTGCAAGTCCAGGACGGTAGCGTCGGACTGGTTCAAGCTTGGTTCGTCCAGCATCTTAAGTCCCAGTTGATCCGGCTGCCCGTCAGGACGCGGCACCTTCAGGAAGGCGTCCATGTCTCCCACGGCAGGTATATATTCTGGGACGAAGCACTTTAGCCGCGTCTCCAGCTCAATCTCTTGAGCCTTGAAGCGCCCGATATACTGGAAGAGTTCGCGGATCTCGTGCGAAACCTTGAGATGTGCGTAGTCGCTTTCCTTGTAGCTGCTGGCGTTTGCTAGCATTGCTGCGTGGTTGGAGTTGCCTCCACCACTGCTTGATGTCACAGAACCGACACCAGCAATGCTACTACTCGCATGTGGAGCTGCTGCTGAAGCCGCGTGCGCTGCCGACTGAGACTCTTCACCCTCGTCATCATCGTCATCATCATCATCATCATCCTCACCGCTCTCCGATTCTTCGGACGAACTACCTGAATCCTGAGCTGCTTTTCGTGCTGGTTCAGCACGTTTTGCCGGCGCTGCAGCTGCAGGTTTCAGAGCAGGAGGTTTTGTGGTCTCCACACTGGACTGCTTGCTTTCGCTTTGCTGCTGCAGGGGCGGTTGACGTACTGGCGGTGCCTCCTGACTGTCTTTTGTGTCTTGTCGTCCCTTGCTGTCCTTTTGATGCGGACTAGGCTGGCCGTTCGTGTCGACGCTGTCGCCCGAGTCACTCAAGTCGACTTCTTCGTCGAAAGGCTTATTCTTCGTCTCGTTCCCCACTGCTGCATCGGATGGAGCAGCAGCCTTAGCATTGGCACCGAGAGACAAACTCGGAGGTTTTTCAGAAGCAGGCATTGCTGTCTTCTGGGGACTCTCCACCTCCTGAACACTGTCGGACAGCTCCAGTGCTTCATCAAAGGGCTGGTTCTTGAAAGTGTTGTTGCCACCCTGCTTTGTGGGCGAGTTGGGGTTTTCAGACACGATGCTGCCCTCCGACTCGCTCAAGTCCACGGCTTCGTCGAAAGGTTGGTTCACCAGAGTGCGTTCCGAGCCTCCAGCATTGCCAGCTCCATCACCAGCAGCTCCTTTTGCAGCTGACGATGCCTGGGCCTTGCTCTTCTTCTTCTGACTCGGACAGATCGTCTTCACTGCCCGAATCCGATTCCTCCTCGCTGGAGATATCGTCGTCGCTGTCTTCTTTGCCCGAGTCCTCTTCATCGTGCTTCGACTCCCGCTTCGACATGGCTGGCAGTAGGTCTCAAGTTCTGGTTTTCAGATGTTGAAGGCGTCGTGTCGAGCGTGGCGTGGATCTCGTTTCGACTCGTCCGTTTGGTCAATGGCGTCGGTTCACGAGATCTCCTTGCCGTGCCTCCTCACCTGAATGAACACCTCGACGGCATTTGCAATGACACACAACCGCGAACGTGCATGAAATCTATATTGCTTTGCCATCTTCCGACTCAATCTAGTACGTGCGCCGCTTCTTCTTGTGCCCCTGGCTACTGCGTGCCTTCTGAATGTTGCTAGCCACACGATGCGTGTACTGCACAATGGCCTCGTCCGCCATGATTTCGTCCGTGAAGGTCTGGCGACGCTGCTTCTTCGTGAGACGTGCCGAGTGGAACTCGCTTGCGCCTTCGATGACCACCCCCATCTGGAAGTGCTTGGGAAGTCTGTTCGAGTGATCCGAGCTCTTGTAGAATTTCTTCGGGTCCAGGTAGTTACGCATCTTCAGAAGAGCAAAATCCCGACGAGCGTCCGCGGTCATCTCCTCGGACTCGAAGTTGAACCACCTGCGACCTGCCGACTTCTTCCGCTGGGACTCTGCGCGCTGCCTCGCCGAGTGGGCCATCGACTTCTGTCCACTCACGACAATACCAGCTTCTTCCGCCGCCCGCGCATCCGGACGCAGCGTAGCCGCGTTCGTGCTCTTACTCGTGTCAAAGTTAAAAGTTCTGGTACTGCGACGCCCCGCTGTCGAGCTCATTGGGCACCAGTCGCTGCTTTAACTCAGCCGCAGTTGACGATTGCGAAGCCGCACGAGCGGTCGGTACAGCAGCAGCAGTCGACGAGCGAGTCGACAAGTTGAGCCCCGAAGCCGCCAGAAAAGCCTGCACAGCAGCAACAAAACAGTCAGCACCCACCACCTCAAGCTGCTGCACAAGACGGCACCAACCACAACCACTCACGTATCGGTCCACATCTTCCTCCTCGTCGTCTTCCTCCTCTTCAGCCTCCTCCTCTTCATCCTCTAGCAGCAGAACCTCCTCCTCCTTCTGCTCCTCACCCTCTTCAACCTCTTTAACCTCCTCAACCTCCTTCTGCTGCTCCTTCTGCTGGTCTTCAGTCTCTTCGTCCTCGATCTCCACCACCTCCACCTGCTGCTTCTGCTTCTGCTTCATCTCCGCCTCCTGCTCCGACTCTGTATCGTCGTCAATCACGACCACCTCCTGCTCCTGTTCCTGCTGCTGCTGCTTGGCGGGCGACGGCGACGGCGACGGCGACGGCGTGCGGCTGCTTCTTCTGGGGCGAGACGGAGAGACGGATGGCTGGTCAGCGCCTGGGCTTGGGCTTGGGCCTGCAGGCGGCGCGACGTCCTTCGGGTCTCCACCATGGCAGGAATGACGCAAACTAGAACTGGGCGACGTTTGACTGGCGAGCACGGCGGCGCAGCTTTGTATGGCGTTTTGTATTGAGGTTGTAGGTTGCTATAGGTTGGATCCTGAAATGTCGGTTGTAGCTATTTCTAGAAATAAGGGGCGGACGCGATGGCCAAGAAGAAGCTCGTCAACAAGCTCGTCAAGAAGGCCCCCGTGAGTGGATTCAGGATTGCGCTCGTGTCGTGGGGATGATCGTCACTTTTTCGAGTCTAAATGGTGAATTCGTTGCTATAGAAAGTGGTTTTTGAAGCTGCCACGGGCAAGAAATTCGATGTCGTCAAGCAGCGCGCCAAGGCTAAAAAGGCCACGAAGGACTTGTCCTACGTGGTGGACGACGACGCCATCAAGTTGATGCGGCGTCAGTTGGCGGATCTCGGCTGCAAATTGCACGTACGGTGCAACATTTCGAGGATTTTTGGCATTTAGTTTTGAGGTTGGTCACGGTCTCCAACATTTTGTGCTGGGGTTGGGCAGGAGGTGGAGGCAGACGGCAATTGCCTCTTTAGGTAGGTGAGAGGGTGTTTCCGGTGGTGTTCTGGTCATGCTCGACGCCTTTCAGACTTGACAACTTCATACTGCAGAGCTTTAGGAGATCAGTTGTTTGGCGACCAGCACGAGCACGAAGATGTCCGAAAGGTATCTAGTGGGAAGTCTTTGGCGAGAGGAGAGGTGGCGGATGAAGGGCTGATGTGGCATGCTCGTTGTGCTCGTTGCGAAGCGGATCGTGGACTACTTAAAGCAGCACCGTGGTGACTTTGAGCCGTTCATGGAGGACGAGGAAAAGTTCGACAAGGTGCGTTGTTGTAGTGGCCGCAACTTGTCATAGGGAGATCTCAACCTCTGAAGTGTCATCCATGTGGCGCAGTACTGCGAACGGATGCGCGAAGACGGCACGTGGGGCGGCAACCAGGAGCCTCACGCTGCCGCTCGGCTCTTCCAGGTGTACGTGGTCGTTCATCAGGACCAGCCCAGCGCTCGCCTGATGGTGATCGAGTGCGACCGTCTCAAGCCCATGCGCTTTGTCCATGTGGCCTACCATGGCGAGGATCACTATGATAGTGTGCGTTCGTTGCATGATCCCATCGACCCTGAAACCTTACCAGTCCCCATCGAGCTCGACTGCGACGGCTTCCGTCCGGAAGACTTCGCCAAGGTGCGTTTCGAGCTCTGGTGGTGGATTATTAGTTGTCACTGCAGTTACCAACACCGTGGGGTGGATTCTCGCTTGGGGTGTCTCTTTCCTAGCGATGGCAGACGCATGGACATCCCTCAGATGAAGACCAGCCGGCGAAGCAGCAGCAACGCGTCGTTCCAATGCCGTCTGCGGATGCAGACGCTGACAGGCTCGCAACGAGTCTGCGTGAGCATTTGCATGTGACAACTGCCAAAGGCACGACTGATAAAGCGTTGAGCAAGAAAGAGCAGCGACAACTGCGCAAGGCTGCCAAGAGCTCGGGAAGGAAGCGATCGACGCCGAAATAACGCGCTTCTACTGCTGAAATTGATAGGTAGACCTTGGAGGGGTCGGAAAAGTATCAGGCCGAACTGGACGTGTTAGATGTGGATGTCGCGATCCAGCTCTTGTGCAGCTCGTTTGCGGAGCCTTTCCTGCTCAATTGTTGTGTATTATCATGCTACTGCTTGGAATTGCTGCCATCGTGGTCGTTGCCATCAACGCTCAGCGACTTGAAACGGGTACCTCGCGCCACGCTCGACTGTCCTCTCAACCAGCTGCTCGATGTCGATCGTTTCGTCCACACAGTCTCCGCTAGCAACCCCAGGTACCCGTGGATGCCGACGCTTCAAGCACAGCAGCTGGACTGGACGGCTGGCTACCTCTGCCGTTGGGACCCATTGGCAGGACTCGCATTTGCGATTCCACGACTTCACGCGAAGCGATCGCCAGGCTCTCAACTGCCATCCGCAGCAGTACAACTTCCCAACGACAGGAGTCCTTCATGACAGCACCGACGTCTCCTCAAAGGAAGTCGAGCTCGCGCTTTAGCCTCCGGCGATCCACGAAAAGCGGCAGCAAGCGACACTCGCACAAAGTGCGCTTCTGGTTCAGCTCGAGCTCCAAGTTCGAAAGCAGCAACGACACTGATAATCTAGCGGCCGATGCTGCTGCAGCAGCACGAGAGGTAGAGGCAGAGAACCAACAGAACAATCTGGAAGGCAATGGAGGCCACTACACACCACGCGTCGAGTACGGATCTCCTCGGCCCGACGTTGAAGAGCGAGATGCAACTTGGACCAGTCAGGAACAGGTTCAAACACACTACTCCGCGATCGGCTGGTCCGTGGTTGAGATCAGCAAGGACGGCAACTGCCTCTTCAGGGCCATCAGCGACCAGCTCTACACGAACGAGCTCTTCCATCGCGACATCCGACAGAGAATCGTTGACTTCATCCAGCGCGAGCAGGAACTGTTTAAGCCTTTTGTAGAAGACGATGGGGTGGGCAAGTATTGCACTCGCATGCGTGAGGACGCCGAGTGGGGCGGCCACCTCGAACTCTACGCCGCAGCCAAACTCTTCAACATCCACATCGTCGTTCACACAGGTCCCGTTCGCAGACTTCGGGTCGAAAATGACGGCGACGAAGACGCTGCCAAGCAGAGTCCACCCCTGCCGCCACCATACCGAACTTTGCATCTACTCTATAAGGATGACCATTACAGCAGTCTGCACCCGAAGGAGCCAGTAAAGCACCAATTGGTCCCCACTGCTCTTGTCGAGAGCGCCGAGAAGCGAGCACGATCACCCACGAAGGCGTTTGAAAGCCCTCAGAAGAAATGCGTCAAGTTTCAGCTGCCCGAACTGAAGGATAGTAGAGAACCTGAGGATGTCACGGCCTTGTCCTGCGAGCAAGAAGAGGTTCCGGAGTGTGGGGTGTTCCTTCCTCACCAGGCTCTCTTCTATCACGGCAAGCGTCGACCCAGCGGTGCGACTCTATTCTCAATGGTCCACGTACCGTCGGCCAAGAACCTGTTAGCAGTACCGGAGTCTCTGTCGATCACGTCGTCCGAGTCTTCATCCTCCAGTGAGGCCCCATCAGAATCGAGCAGCTCCAGCCGGACGAGACCCAAGGCGCCAACCGTCCGAGCAGTCCTCGTGTCATACCCGTGCAAAACAACCTTCCATAAGGGTCGACCAGTGATTAGCTTCTGTTAGACTCTGTGACGTAGTTTCGAGTGTGGATGGTCCTGGCATCGGTACACATAGCACTAGCTGTAAGTAGGAGTAGGGGTGAAGTGCACAGTATGCCAATCTATTTAGTGGCTTTCAGCGGGAGGTCACACTTGTAGCTGCAAACTTCCCAACGCCACTCCATTAAACACATTATGAGAAAGTAATCCAGCCAGGCACATGCAGCAGACCATTGCTATTCCTTCCTGACGGTTAGCTGTTCGTGCAGAGACCACGTCACGCGTCACGATGGCACCTCGTGCTTCTTGGTATCTTTTACTAGTGGCAAATTGCGGCACGTTGAACAAGTGAAGCCATCGTCCGACACCCCTTCAACTTGGACCGACACCCTTCAACTTGAAGGGGTGTCGGACGATGGCTTCACTTGTTGAAGGGTGTCGGACGATGGCTTCACTTGTGCTGAATGCATCGACCGTGATTCGCTATGCGCGGCCGTTTGCACAGCTTATCTTCCAAGTCACAAGGAACCAAGCGGGTGGGCGGATGCGTCTTCCGTTCACTGAGACCTTCGCGAATCGCGATTACACCCGTGTTTTGCAGGCCGGCCGACCTGATTCTCATCCTCTTGCCTAGCAAGAGGATGAGGGTCGAGGTCGACGGCGTCACCAACCGGGAGGTTGATGCACACAACGATATGCCGCACGTGCTCTCCATCTTCCCCACGTTCGTCCTTCACCCAAGCTGGTGTCCAGAAAATGGCTGCGTTCACCGCGAAGCACTTCCTCAAGAGTGCGTGCCACGGCAGCGAGGTGGCAAGACCTTGTTAAAAGCAGCAGGGCTCAGAAGCGCATGCCGGCCCGTGAATATCGCGAGTCCTCGTAGTAGCACCCTCAGTACAGCTTTGCGTTGTGGTCACCTCCGTGTTGTGCTTCATCCACACCACATCGATGGTCGCCGGCTGCTGTTGCAGCCGGTGATTATGGAGAGTTGAGCGTTGGGATTTGGACTTGAGGCGACACTTCAACATCATCGTCGCCGACGTCACCGCAGCAAGTCGAGCGTGGCGGATGTGCTGCTTGGGTCTCTTTGTTTAACGCACCATTCCGAGATTCTAGCAGCAAACCGCAAGTGATCGTAGCGATGGTCACGATGTCAGTGTCGATGAAGATCCAGGCCCAGTGGAGCTTGATGAAGCGCATCTTGGCGGTTCCCGAGCGTAGACGCTTGATCATAAGACTGCTCGTTGGCGGTGCAGCCGGAGCACTGACCGCAGCCGTGCTTCACGCAACCTTTAGAGGACTGTGCCGAACTCCATGGGAGGCAGTACGCTTGGTGGTGCGTCTGAGTGGGGTCGTCTCGGCGACGCTGGTCGAGTATCTGGCGCGAGGGTGCAAGCCGAAATTCAAGAACTGGACGCTGCCATTTGAACTGTTGCGTGCTGTCATCCGTGAATGCACGCGCGGTCCTCATGGCGAACGCATGGTAATCGACGCCAGTCATGCGCGTGTCATTCGTTCTCAGAGTGCAGCTTTCGGTACTGCTCTTGGCTGGTTTGCTTGTCGTCGACACGCCAGACGACTTGAGCCCGTTCACGCCAATGGCCTTGAACACCTGTGGCTTCGATCTAATGCAACGAAGTCTGAAACGAAGCGTCTTGTGGTGCTCTACGTCCACGGCGGGGGTTCGCGCTGATGAGTCCCAGACTCTACATCGCATTCGGTGCCACCCTCGCAACCTCCATCGAGAAACAGATCAGTCGACAACTTGGCCACAACGAACGGGTGCAAGTGGATGTCTTCCTCGGCAACTATCGCAAGGCACCCGAGCACTGCTTCCCAACGCCTCCGGAAGATACAGTTGCAGCCTACAAGCACTTGCTCCACACCGAAGGAATCCCGCCGGAGCAAATCATCCTAGTTGGTGACAGTGCTGGCGGTGGACTCGTGATGTCCACGCTGCTTCGGATGCGAGATGCCAATCAGCAGCAGCACCTCCCACTAGCTGCCATGTTGATCTGTCCCGCTGTCGACTTGTCGGAGATTGAGGCGCAAGGTGACTCGGCAGCTGCGTCAGCGAACTGCCTTCTCTCTCCGGAGATGATCGCTGCAGGTCGTCGGGTATACCACCCGACAGCATCCGACCCAAGCACGTGGGGTGACGCCTCATCAGTGCACTGCGATCTGCGCGGACTTCCGCCTGTGTTTGTTCAAGCCGCGACTCTCGACTATCTCTACCAGCACTCGGTTCGTTTGGTCCAGAAGGCAAAAGACGACGGCGTGACCAACTGGGAATTGGACGTCCACGAAGATCTGCCGCACGTCTTCTCCATCTTTCCGTCGTACGTTCTGCCGCACGCTCACACTGGAGTGCAAAACATGGCGGCATTTGCAGCCAGACACTTTACCAAGGTCTCGACCGGAAATGCCAACAACGCGACCGCGACTGCCACATCGGATGCGACGGCAATTGCAGCGTAGGTCGTTATCGAGTAAACCCTCGCGCCTTCTGTTGTAAAAATGACGTACTCTTTGGAGTGTTTTCGATGGGTTGTTGTTGCCTTTCGCGATCGATTGCACTGCTGTGGTATTATACATCAAGTGGCCCATTTTCTTCTACCGCTTCATACCAAAGCATAATTTGGTTATTGAAATTGCTTTGCGATGGTGCCAATTTTACAGACAGGTAGCTAGCTTTGTCGGCTTCGAACTCGAAATGGCATCCATGACCCGTGAGAGCACTTTGTGGTGACCTTTATCTCACGGCAAGATTACGAAAATCTTCTCTGTCGCGTTCTTGCAGCAGGACACGAAGAAAACACAGCGACAGATGCAATGGAGAGGACACCGCAAACCACGTCGGTACTACGAAGTAGATACCAATCCTGAGGTTTGTTTATCCCGAACTCCCGAGGTCGTAATGATTGATATATATAGTCTCGGCCTCACTTAAGTCTTAATATTCACTGCTGTCCCTCTTTCATCGCTCTCAGTTTTCAAAGCTGTCTTTGGGGGTGGCAACATAATTTCCCAGGCCACCACCAACGCGCTTTTGATTTGCAGATTGGCCAGACCGCAGCAGTGTACCATCTTATCTTGCTCAATGCTTGTCGGGATGTGGTGTTCTCAGCCTTAGATGGCCGTCCACTAGCTCAATGCTTGTCTTGCTCAATGATTGACGGTGCTGCATCATTTCGTTATTGTTCTGTTCCTTTGAAGCGCATCGAGCTCAGCAGCACTGGACAAATTCAAGCACACCGCTACGTCAATAAAAAATCAAACAATAATAACATTGAGCTGTCGATATTGTCGAGTGTCACGGCACATACCGGTATGCTGCAGAGTCGTTCGCTTCTAGTGAAAGAATAACACAACGATGAAATGCCGTCAGAGCGACGACTGGATAGGGTCCACATGAAGTTGAGCCCACGTAGTGCATTCAAGCCTTCGATAGCCAGCCAAACTGACATCACAAACCGATACATGCACTTGGTTTGCTCTCGGGCCCTGGTACTTCCACCCAAGGTGACACCGCTTGTTCGTCGCTCCGACGACAATTGAAAACTGATCCTTGCTACTGCACGACATGCAATATCTGAGGCATTCAACACCGTCTCTCCATTGTGCAGCTGCTGATCATGCACCATGTTTATTCAGACCACCACACGGATAATAGCACGCAGTGCTTGCAGGGCAGCAAAACCCTTTGATAAGCACGTTGTTGTCGATTCAACAAGACCGAGTTGCGACGTACTTCGAAGTAATCTCTGAGGGGAAACCCCATCCGTAGTGATATCGATCTGCACGTACACATGGAAGCTACGTCAGTGGTGCTTCCAGCAGCATCTGGAGAAGTTAGACTCCACATTTCTAGCATCAAACAGTCTCACACCCGACCCATTCTCCATATCATTCGCGCTCAGATAGACCGCGGAAGCAGTAGCATATTTTTGTGGGCTATCTTGAAGGATCACAAGCCCCGCAATATCATAGTTCTGAGAGGAAAACGTGCCTTCGGGATCAGCACGATGCAACTCGTAGGTGGTGCTGAAAATAAAAACTGGGATACGAGGCAAAAAAACAGTATGATGCTTTTTATTGCCCCGTGTTAATCAAAAAATATTCCGTCTGGACGACTTACATTATCTCATCGCCGTCAGACGGTATTAAGGGCAGGCAAAAATTTAAGCACCGATGGATAGCCATTCGAGTCTACATTCGCTCACGGATATTCGAGATGCGGTATCCTTCGCGCTAGTGATCGTTTCCACACTACAGTTTTCCTATCCCTCTAGCGTAATTTCGCACAACAAACACAATCATTGGTTAGTTCGTAGGATACCAATCACTCTAGGATAATCTCACCCGACAACGCTGAAAACCGACCGCACTGTAATCAAAACTAACGAGAGAAGCCAACGACTGTATTGTATCCCCTGCAACACCTTGGAGAGACCCACAAATTCTGGGGTCTTCATCATCAATAGGAGAAGCACAGCAATAATATTAGCACTGTCCGGTACCTTCGACGTCATCGTGTAGAACATTTTAATTTTTGAGCCAGAATAGGCATATTTCGCCCTATGCATCAGCACGTACTTCATCAAAGCGAGCAATGTCGGGTTGTCTGCAATCTTCATCACTGCAGCATCGAGCTTCAAGAAAACTTTGCGTGACTTTGTTCCTGTTGGCGATGTCTTATACTTCAGCTTCTGAACAGCGTACTGATTAAACCTGAAAATCCGCCCTCTCTTCAAGCTCCAGAGTATCGCTTCAGTCGTTGACATCACTGGCACAAGCAAAATGAGTAGCCGTTCTGCAATATAGCGTTGCTGTCCTCGTTAGCGAACGAGCCAGGGACCGACAATTCATCGGCTGCCGTAATAACTTGTTCGGGATACGAAAGCGCCGAAACAGTGTAAGAGGGGGTTAATCGCGATCATCAACAGCATGTGATACGGACGCATGACTCTTCTTGGGGATGCTTGAGGCTGGATGATAAAGAGTCGAGACGTGAAGGCATTAAAGTACGAGTATTTCTGTCTTGATGATGTGACTAATCGCACCAGCGACTCAATGACGTGACTAATCTCACAGTGCTGAATACCGCATCATCATTTTATGAGGTCTCATTTTGTCTGCGTAAACTACATACACTCATCACTCAGTCGTGAGCCGCATCTGTAACGACAGATGACAGATCGAGAGTCCGTAAATTATTCCTGTTATAAAGGTATTCCTATTGATGTTCGAAGTACGCTTTTAGTGGACAGTAGATATGTCAAAAGCTAAATGTGTATTTTTATACGTTGCAGGGAAGATTCTTCAATCCCCAACGTGACTCTTTGATCATGAGGGGGCCATATGTAAGAACTTCGACTGCATTAGATACGATTAAGATGCTAAGGAAATACATTGATTACCTAGGTAGCGGATTTCTCGTCATGCTAAGCTAAGGTAGAGAGCAAAGACTACAACAAATCCTATATGCTACGGTCTAGATATCCAAATTCGGCGCTGGGGAAGTTGTTGCGCAACGGGTGCATGAAAGCCTAAACGACTGAGGATTGAGAGGAGTGCAATGACATCCAGTCCTAACTCACTCGAATGCTGATACACAAATTGGCAATGCCTTCGATAAGAGCTCTAAATAATCGCACGGACAGTTGGGTGGTCCGCTTGAGCTTCTTTGAAATAGATGGCATTTCGTAGACGCCACGTTGCATGCAATACAACAGCAGTGTGCATCCTCCACAAAAGAATCAACATATCCGCATGCTGCTTCCAGTTCCGGTCAATGTCACAAATGGAAGGGAAAAGCACCAATCGCCAATTCAGCGGAGCGACAAAAGCTGATTAAGATGCTAAGGTAGCGCTCCCTAATGTAGCCAAAATGAGGAGAGTGGGGGTGTCATACCAACAAAGGAGTATTGCGACTAGGTAGGGGCATTATCTCTTCCTCAGACACTCTTCCTAAAGACTACACAAGTGTCAGACATAGGTCCAAAAATAAGGTTTGAACGTCATGGTTCCAAAGTTTTTCAGGCGACGGAAATATTGGTGGACTTCCAAGTGGACTTCTACAAACGGAATGATTGCTTTAGTTTACCACCACATAATAGAACTATCTAACGATTTCGGTACGACGGAGTGAGGGGAATAACGACAGAGCTTGCATGGCAGTGGTCATGCGTTAGTATCTGCCAAGGAGTATTTCACATTTCTTTTTAATGATTACTAAAGAGGGTATTTCAATATAATGATTACTAAAGAGGGTTTTTGTCCTATCCATTTTAATTTAAGCGTGGCCACAGCTTTTTAAATGGAAAGTGCAGGAAGCACAACTGGCTTTTGACTTGGTAAGAATGACAAATGCGAGAACATGAGCAGGATCATGCACTCGATTAACCTCCAAGAATGATGTACCTGAGCAACAATACAAATAGACCTCAAGCAGTTAGTTGCCCACGTACGCGACGTATGTCGCTTTCAACCACTCAACCAGGTACTGTGTCAGTCTGGCAAAGAGGATATCCATCGCTGTTTTAAATATACCCATAGCAGCTTTCGTCCTTAGTCAAGACCAGTGTTAAGTGGCATGAGTGTCTCCCGCGATAATTCATAATGACGAACCAGAGGATCAGCTAATTTGGCAGAGGGCTTTTGAGATCATGAAAACACGATTTGCTGGCCTTTCTTGAGAAGGTGGACGAGGGCCGGCCGCACTTCCACCCTCGCATCCACATCCACACTCGGAAAAGCGCCATGTCGCAATCGTTAACTCTTGACGAACCATTTCTCCTCGACGACGTCGTCAGCTTCCTCGAAACGAATGACTGGTTTGAGTCAATCCCGTTGCTGAAGACCCCGACAGGAGGCGACGAAGTGCCGATGATGTCCGTCTTCGCCCAAGACTTCGACGCCGCAAGCCAATCCAGTGCCAACAGTGACGATACCGCGTCGAAGAGCGACCGGAGCTCAAAACGAGAGATGGAGAAGGATCGACAAAGGCGATACCGGAAGCGTCTCAAAGACACCCGACAAAGCTTGCTGGACCAAATTGAAGAGCTGTCCGCCGAGGTTCTTATGCTTTGGGAAAATGGGGCCAAGACCACGGGCAAAGCGCCCAATTCGTCATGGCTTACTGTGTTGACTCGCCAACGCGATAAAAGACGGCGTTCGGAGGAAGAGTATGAGCAACTTGTGGCTGCTGTCAACAGCCAAGCCAGGTACATTAAGAACCTCAAGTGCGTGGCACTCAGTCATCTCGCCATCGATGTAACTCTGATTAAAGATGACTTAGTGTCTCCACGTCCTGCTAAAGTCCCGCGAATTTACTCGATGACCAATGCACTGCATCCAGCGGACCTTCAGCAGCTCGACGGCTGCTACGCACGAGTCGATGAAGTTGTAAGTGCCAGTGGGCTACAATCTCTCCCGGAATCAACGCGCTTTCCCGTCCACAGACTCGAAAACGATGGCGAGGTTCCCTATGTCCAGCATCTAAACAAGGCTCTGCTGCCTTTTGGCTTCCCGCCAACGTGCAACGCTCTGTGGAAAGTGCTCAACATGCACGACGGCGACATACTTGACCTGAGCGCACCGGTTCCGGACAATGACACTGTCGAAAAAATCCGCTTGCTGAGGCCACCACCAGAGAGCGAGATCTTTCAACGTTACGTATCGCGTCGATATGTGGAGGCAAACCGCTTTGTGGTCGTGTGGAAAATGTCTTCCGAGGGTAACGGACCTTTCGAGGGTTTGCGTGGAGTTGAATTTGGGTGGATGTGCGTTCAACCGACCGAGACTGGTACACAAATGGAGGTTTGTGTACATCAGGCCCCAATGCGCTGTGATTTGTCTCGCACTCGTGAACCTGCGGCCAGGCAGTTCTTCGAAATTCTCCAGAGCTCCCTCAGCAAAGACAAGGATATGGTTGCGATGGCAGTGGGGAGGCTGCTAATGACAGAGCCGATTTCCGATATCAACAGCTGATATTGTGTGCTGAAGACGAGAGCTATATAATAAAGCAAGGGGGCCCGCGTGGTACATGTATTTGTAACAGGACCACTAAGTGGTGAAAGCCATTTAGCCAACTACTTCATGACGTAGGAAGTCGTTACATAGTTAAGCTAAGTGACATCAATGTACCTCACTGAGAAACGAACTACTTCATGACGTTTATTACTCGAAGTCAAGACTCAAGGTACACAACAAGGAGAGTCGTCTCCGCGTGGATTCTAGACTACCGGTAGATCCATGTAGCTTGTCAATGACTGGCGGAATCAACTCAACCATGAAGAGCTCTGGTGTGCTATTGTTCTGGCAGGAATTCATGATTTCAAAAGGCGACGTCCAACAGTGTGACGGTTAAACTGGGGAAAACTTATATCGAAACAGATTATCCTGTCCTAACTAATAGTTGCAGTAGCTCAGGTTGCCATAATATATATATCAGGAATATTACTTAATGCAAACAACTAAACCTCTCTAATAATACAGCAAAAACCTATACCCTAAACTTTATGGACATATTTCACGCGAATTTATTCGAAATAAATTTATTTTCGTTTTAACTTGATATTTGTAAAAGCTTTTTGTGTCATACCATTTCTCGCTCGCTGATTGGCCAATTCGAAGTGTCCGTAGCAAGCGTCCGGAAGCACATAAAGTTTGCGGTAGTGCAGTCTATCCAGGTGTCTTCGCCGGAATCCTCACCGTCTCGATCATTAGGTTTCGAACAATGAGTTGGTTACGCTTAACTGGTTACGTGTCGCTTCATGCTTCGGCGCTTCTAATAAAAAGTACAAAACTCCACCTTGACGCAATTGTCCATCATAAGCGCCCCTGCCTCATGTTGGATGTGTCCTTTTACAAGAAACAACCCTGCTCACTTTGGTATCATGGCCGGACGGCTTGCGAGTTCTTACAAATTCCTATATCAATTTATGTTGGCCCTCTGGACCTCCAACTTAAGGCCAAATACACATCGCTTTTCGGTCCGCGCTATAAGGCCAAGAGCAATACAACATTAAATTAATATAATTGCTGCTCTGACGCAAATCGAATTCTTTTCTTAATGTTTCATAGAGTCTTGGTTCGTCGAGTACTGCTTTTCGTGGGGTAAGTAGCTCAAGTACTGCTTCACGATTCGCGAGCAGATCAGCACAATTGTTAATCTGTACATGCCAAGCATCCAACGAGCCCGCAGTTTTGGGAGCTCACATAATCAGAAAGCCGACTCGGGTGCAGAATCAGGAGCCCGTCTGAAGCGATTTCGGGTCTCCCTTCGATTAAGTACGAGAGCAAGGAGCCGATCTCGGCGGCTCCTTGCTGAGGCTCCCTTCTGGCTCGTTCGGATCTGAATTGGCGCCAAATGGCTCCTTCATTTACCTTTATAACTGGTGATCATCCTGTACTACTGAAGCTCCTTCTCCCTCTATGTGGCCTCCAACACAATAAGGAGAGCCGATCTACCAAAGGGATCAATCTAACCGTGTACCAAAGCTATCCCACCACTCGGATTTTGCGATCTCCGGTCTCTGGGTCTAGTATATACCGCATTATCAGCAGGGACGCTGCACAACTGCGTGACGTCGGGACGATTGAGATAATAAAGTTCAAGCTGGGTTTTGCTCGGCAGCCTGGTTTCGAGCGTCACCTTGAACAGCCGCCAAAGCAGCTTTATGCCTCGCTGCCAAACGCATTTTTTCAGAATCGCTAAAACCTCGATATATCCTCCATAACACCATGACAATGAGTCTCCATCGATGAAGTAGCAGCCGTAGCGGCTGCCCGAACTTGAGCTCTGGTGGAAACCATTGAGCTTTTTCCTTAATCTGATGGAGCCGGGCTATTTAACACGAGACTTAACATGTGGCTCGTTCAGTCTTATCTATTTAACCGACGAGACAGGGAGCCTGGCTCCTTCACATTCCTGGCTCTGTCACGAGACACAGAGCCTGGCTCCATCCCCGGCTCCTGGGATGCTTGGTACATGCCCTATCTACAGTGTCCTCATGGCCTCGCTAAATGGATAGTAACATGGATAGTACAGAGGAAACACTGCTGGCTCTTTGAAATGATGCAGTCGATTATTACCCCTCCAACTATGATGCACTGCACAACAACTCAAATAGACGTCGAGCAGTTAGTTGACCAGCGACGTATGCCGCTTTTAACCACTCTCCCATTTCGAAGACCAACTGAGCAAGTCGAAGAAGATGCTGTGTCAACTCTGACGAAGGGGATGCCCCATCGCTACCCACATACTACGTAGTATTATAGCAGCTTGCAGTGTTACCTGGCCTGAGTGTCTCCCTTCTCAGCGATTGCACGAAATGATTATTCATCATGATGAACCGCAGGATCAGCTGATTCAGCAGAGAGCATTGCGAGAATGAACGCATGCTTTGCTAGTTGCAGATGGCTTTCTGGGAGGGTGGGCGGACCTCGAGTCCACCCACACCCGGAATAGCACCATGCCGCAATCGTCAGCTCTTGACGAGCAATTCCTCCTCGATGACGTCGTCAGCTTCCTCGAAACGAATGGTTTGTTCGAGTCAACTCCGTTACTGAAGACCCCAACAGCAGGCGACGAAGTGCCGATGATGTCCGTCTTCGCCCAAGACTTCGACGCTACAAGCCAATCCAGTGCCAACAGTGACGAGACCACATCAAAGAGCGGCCCGACCTCGAAACGAGATATGGAGAAGGACCGACAAAGGCGATACCGGAAGCGTCTTAAAGACACCAAACAAGGCTTACTGGACCAAATTGAAGAGTTGTCCGCCGAGGTTCTTTTCCTTGGTGAAAACGCGGTCAAGAACACAACGGGCAAAGCGTCCCATTCGTCATGGCTTGCTGTGCTGGCTCGCCAACGCGGCAAAAGACGGCGTTCGGAGGAAGAGTATGAGCGACTCGTGGCTGCTGTTAACAGCCAAGCCATCTACATCAATAACCTAAAGGGTGTGGCACTCAGTCATTTCGCCATCGATGAAACTCTAATTGAAGGTGGCTTAGAGCCTCCACATCCTGCCAAAGTCCCAAGACTTCCCTCAATGGCCAGCGTACTGCATACAACGGACCTTCAGCATCTAGACGGCTACTACGCACGAGTCGATGAAGTTTTTAGTGCCAGTGGGCTGCAATCTCTCCCAGAATCAACGTGGTTTTCCACTCACAGGCGCGAAAACGATAACGAGGTATCCTATTTCCAGCATCTGAATAAGGCTCTGCTGCCTTTTGGCTTCCAGCCAACATGCAACGCTATGTGGAAATTGCTCAACATGCACGACGGCGACAAACTTGATTTGAGTGCACCGGTTCCGGATAATGACACTGTCGAAAAAATCCGCTTGCTGAGGCCACCACCAGAGAGCGAGATCTTTCAACGTTACGTATCGCGTCGATATGTGGAGGCAAACCGCTTTGTGGTCGTGTGGAAAATGTCTTACGAGGGTGACGGAGTTTTCGAGGGCTTGCGTGGAGATGAATTTGGGTGGATGTGCGTTCAACCGACAGAGACTGGTACACAAATGGAGGTTTGTGTACATCAGGTCCCAATGCGCTCTGATTTGTCTCGCACACGTGAACCTGCGGTCGGACAGTTCTACGACGTCCTCCATAATTCACTCAGCAAAGACAAGGATATGGTTGCGATGGAATTGGGGAGGCTGCTAGTGACTGATGCGATTTCAGAGATTAACTGCTGATCTACTCAGCGTTGTGTGTTCAAGATCGTAGCCTGTACAATAAAGCAAGGGAGGTGTGCTAATGGTATTTGCAACAGGACCCACCTGGCTTTGAAGTTAGATCATTCCCCAACAATACTATTGTGCAACCAAAAATCACAGTGTCTTGATTGAGTGTACTTCGAAGTATTACGTTAGGAACGCTCAAGGACAATCCACTCAGCTCTTGTGGCTGAAGTGTATGCAAAATGTTAGATCGCAAACTATATAACCGTGACGGGCTGACGGCAGCGATAGAGATTCCGTGATGTCGTTCATGACTCGAAGTCGGGAGTTACCGGTATTGGCATTCAACAAGGTGGACGCTCGAGTCGTCTCCGCTGTGATTTCTAGACCCATGTCGTTTGTCAATGACTGGCCTCTGCAATCAACTCAACAATGACGAGCTCTGATGTACGCAACCATGACTGTCAAATTGACACAACTTGCCAAATGTAAGACGTTGTCCTGTTGCAACGCAGGAAAGAGGCACGCTGCTGTGCACGTATAGACCACTCCAATCATCTGGCGTACGGACTGCTTCCGAGATCTGCCCTGCGTCAGAATGATGCCTCACAAAATGTTATTCAAAACATGTATTTCACGCACTATTGTAGACCGGCTGAGGCGAATCAAACGGGTTACAGGTTGCGGTGAGCCGGTTTTCGACCAGGAAAACAGTAGCTACAGAACCGTTCGGCGGTAGAAGCAGAGCAGAGGCGACTCACCACATTGATCAGCGTTCAACTTTCACACTCTCACTGGGGTCGAGCATAAACTCCTGGAAGGCCCTGACGTTGTGGAAGAAACATCGTTTCTAGTCCAATGAAGCGGCAATGGGTGATGAGATCGAGATCATCTACGCGTCAATTAAGGGGCTATGTGGTGAGGCGTTTCTGCTGTACACGGAGACCAACAGTTCAACGGCGGAAGGTCGACGATGGAGTGGAAGTTGACCAAGCAAATACAGCTGCCTTCTGTCTATCAAAATGAGCAGCTAATACAGAGCACCTCTGAAAAAAGTACGTTTGCGGAGGGGGCCCACCTCAAAGTTGCTGATGGCTGTGTGGTTTCGTGAAAAAGCTTTTGAAAAGACTTGTCCGATAATCCACCGCTCCATCGATGCTTAGCTCACTGCTACGTCGAAGACAAGCGAATTGTCCATGCATGGAAATCCATTTCTAATGTGCCTCACTTGGGTATTTCCAGTAAATAGTCATTAGTAAGATCGATCAGGGATTCTTACGAAGTGTTATAATACACGAGCGATGATACGTGGGAAATACGTACGTGCTTGCTTCATTTTTTGCAGGGTGTAAGTATCGCTCTCAAAACATTAACCAAAGTAGACAGCACTCGAGCTTCGACAAACTTTTCGAGCAGAAGCTGGACCTCTCCAAGTGTTTCGTTTACTACTTCGATATTTCGATCATCTGCGCAATCACAGCTAGCCACTCACTTGTCGTCCGTGGAAAGCTAATAACACAGTTAGAAGAAAAACTTGCTCGACAGGCCAAGCACATCTCAGTTCGTTAGATCCCTACAACGCCGACTGTGGTCGAATTGTGGTCGAGTTACGTAATTTGGTATGTCTGCATTTGCATCACCAGGTAATTTAGCAGCGATACACCTATAGTGTGATAATTGCAACTGCCCCCCAATTTTAACTTACACCTCCAAGTCCTGAATCGATTGCAATGGAGAGCAATAATATTCAGATTACCCCTCAGGGTATAGGCTATCAGCCACTTCAGGAACGCACGCACTGCAGGTCATACTGGTTCAAGACAACGCGGCGCAGCAGACGTGCAAAACCCCAGTGGTTGACGACGCTTTTTCCCCTTGGTTTAGGACAGACACGCCGATTTCAGCTGGCATTTCTTGTCCTTGACCACAAGACTGCGCGATAGTCAGGCTGTCTTTCCAGTTCAAATCAAACCGATAGGATACCTATCGTACGCGACAAGAAATGAAATTATTTGCCAGAGGAGGCTAGTAAAAGTGGAAAGACCGGCAATCTCGTGGATGAACTGCGCTTTAGCAAACTCAATGAACCAATGTCAATTGACATTTCGACCATCCGTTCTTGAACACACTTCTCCATTGAAATCTGCTGCCTTGGGCTTCTTCTTGTTCACTCTTTCTTGTCACTGCCCATGTCGGTCAGCTCCTGCTGCTTCTCCACCATCTAAAAACAATACCAATATATCAGCCTTAAAACAACGAAAACCTCTAAAATCTTTTATTTTCTGCTGCTGCCGCCACCTTGTCCTGCACCTCCTGGAGACACTTCCACCCGAACAGAATGCGCTTGGCCACCGTCTCGCCGTCCGCTTCGTAGCGGTTCTGCTCGATCTCCATGCGCGCGTTCTTCTGCAGCACGGCCGACCAGGACTCGCCCTGGTCGTTGCGGTGCGGGAACATCCGCGTGGTTCGCAGTACCTCTCTGTACAGGCGCAGCACCTCCCTCCTCTTGTCCAGCAGCATTTTTTCTTTAATGCCCTGAAATTGGGTACTATTTTCAGTATTTTGGGTATTACCCAAATAGAGGGCAGGAAATTTGGGTCACATCCACTTCAAGGTGAGCGGTCGCGGGTCATGGGGAACGCCTCGAGTGTCGAGGCTGAGGAGGGAACTCACGTGCGGATGAAGGAGGAGCTGGCGGAGATGCATCGGTCGCTGCAGGCGCTGAGCGTTCGCTGCCGCCCGCCGCCACTTTTGCTCCCGGACCAAATTTTGGTCCATGGGGTCATCGTGAATACCCAAAAAGGTGGAGATACTTTTGTTTTTCGTAGGTATGTTTTTTTCAAACTCATGTGTGTTTTGATAAACATACTTTTTTCAGATGTCCAAGTGATGTTAGGACCTGTGATTGGTAAAGTGGAGTTCCAACGAGCTCGAATTCTGCTGGAAGTGAATCGACGTGCAACAGTGACAGCTCATGTGTCGACGATGGATGGCGTCACCAATTCGATGGTGGAGCTGCCGCAGCATCAACTTGCAGTACAGTGTGAGGCCAACCGACCGTCGGCTTTTGTGTTGGAACGGTTGGTTCCGGGGAAGAAATATACGATCACTTTTGGTGGCATTCGAAGTGAAGATGTTTCGACAAAGTGTGGAAATCTTTGCACGCAAAGTTTGGAGCATGGCAACAAACTGAACGCTGCGGTGGTTAGTGGAGATAATTTCTATGAAATTGAGAGTGGAGAGAGAAGTTTATGGGTCGATGTAAAGAAACGTGTGGAGCAGGGTGAAACACAGGTTGTGTTACATTTAGGAGGACAGGTCGCTATGGAGAGGATGTTTGACCAGGCGGTGCAGCTGCTTTTGCTGTATGCTGATGGGTTATCAAGTTATGATCTGGGGAAAGTAGAGTGGCCGGCGATGGAAGCAAGGGCAATGGGAGTTCTCCGATCGGCATATCGGTCACAGTGGACATTGTCACCAGACCTGCAGTTTGTGCTTGCAAATACGAGCAACCTGATGATGTGGAGTGACGCTGATATTTACCCGAACTTTTCGACACGCGAAGAGTTCTTCATAGATCACGAACAGCCTACACTACGGGTAAGAACTCTTCCATGTCACTGAATGTGATAAAGGTCGCTCATTTGATCCGCGTTGCACGTAGATGCAAATCATTCGAACCGTCACGAGGTGTGCGCGACGACTATTTCATGAGTACCAGCGCCAATTATGGGACGACGACATTAAGCAACTGAGTGAACGGGAGGTGCGTATCTTCCTTTGCTGATTACTCTTGATAAAGAAAGCTGATAGACCAAACTTTATTGTTCTAGGCTGAATTGTTTGCAGTAGCCGAAAAAGCACTAGCATCCACAGGACAGATCTTCGTGCTATCCAAGCAAATCCCTAAAACAGCTGATGACTTAGAGCTCCAGAAGAAGAGGCATGAGATTGAGGGTGCAAGACGAGTGGAAAAACTACTTCATGCTCAAGAGGCTGAAAAAGCAAGGTTGGAGAAACAGCTGATAAGCTTCAATCAGCTACTTGCACCGCAGCGCGGCGAAGAATTTGTATTTGAGATTGGACGCATTGCGGTCATGGTTCTGGATTTACGCAGCAGCAGGCTGGAGCCAGGAGGCTCCCAAGCCCGTGAAAACGAGCTCCTGAGCAATTTGCAGTGGAGGTTTATCGAGGAGACGCTTGAACGCTCAGATATTCAGCTGCTGTTGGTTGGCATCGAAACACCTATTGTAGAAGATATCCCAGAGGAACGAAGCTCGGCGACAGCCACACCTAGAGTAACTAAGACTTCATGGAGCGCGAATGGATCGTCACAGGCTCGCCTCTTATCACAACTGTTTGGCTGGAAGTTACAGCAGCCCAACCGTCAATTTATCGTGCTCTCCGGTGCCAATAGCGTACGGTGTTTCGCAAGGATGTGCATCAAAGATACAAAACTGAGAACGGAAGCGGAGCAATACACTGTCGGCGCCATATCAGCAATGCCTCATGCGTCCGTCATATCGCGAAGGAGTGGGCTCCTTCACGATCGCTATGAGTTTGAGCACCGCGAAGACGTTTTCAATAATAAATGCTTTCTGACAGTAAAGTTGGAGAGCAGCCAAGGTTCCCAAGGTAACATCATCGACGTATGCCGAGTAGGCAAGGATAGGCACGATGATGACCTAGTCAAAGTTCTGCTTGGGCCAGTTATCGGATGGGTGGACGACTCATGTGCG
This sequence comes from Phytophthora constricta, assembly GCA_011947335.1. Lineage (NCBI taxonomy): Eukaryota > Oomycota > Peronosporomycetes > Peronosporales > Peronosporaceae > Phytophthora > Phytophthora constricta. Next base: position 42,914 of record JAAVTI010000400.1, read on the forward strand.
GTGATCCTTCTTGAGGTCGACAGAGACGCCGATATACCCTGTTTGCTGGAGAATCCGCTGACTCTAGAAACACGTCGAGTGTTTCAGCGATTTTATGCAAACCAAGCCAACTCATTTTTCATCACGCATTTACGACCGGGGCATTATTATCAGCTGTCATTTGACAGGATTTACCGGCCAGAGCAATTCCAGGCCAGTTTCACCACAGTTGCAGTATCCCCGCGACAGTTTGATGTCGTGGCACTGTGCAATGAGAGTAAGGCAGTCTTTATTCCAGGGTCATTGACCCAAGCCAACAAGGAGCCCCACTTGTGGCACAGTGTAGCAGAACAAACTGTTGAGGCACCCTTTGTGGGGCTCAACTTGACAGTGCATTTAGGCGGACATTTTTTCGGAGTCCAATGACCATATTCACGAGGCGCTGTTGTCAGCAAATAACTTCTCTTGTTCACACGATGGTATATTTAAGAGCGTCGAGAAAGAAGACCAGGCGACAGCATCAATTGTGACCAAATTTCGCGAAATGTACCGAACCACGTGGAACATGCCTGGTATTCGTGAGAGTTTCGCTCACGGTGCCCATTTAATTCTCACCAACGAGAACGATCAGCTACCTATTAACAACCAGGATGCTGAGGATCAGCAGAACGTGAGTGTCCGTGACCTGCTCGCGAAATTCCACGTGTTGTACCAAAACTTGCTACTCCCTCCTTCAAAGCGGTTACGAGAAGGAGAAACCCGGTCGTGCAAGCCCTTGCATCACTGCTTTGGTGCGTTCGGACTGTTTGTCTTACCAATCGATGACTTTGGAGGATCATCTATTCACGAAGCCACGTGGCTAGCTCTTAAAACATTTTTGGAAATGCCCACCTTGTCGATCCTGCTACTGGTATCCACCGAAGTCTTAATCGCCGAGTCACCGGAAGATATAAGGGAAAAGGCTAAAGTCGATGCAGCTTATCACCGCAAGTTTGGCTTTTACGAACAGGACGTATCCCGGTTGCTCGAGCTCCTTTTCAACTGGCAAAGAGTGAATTCAGCAGATACAGACACGCTGTATCAACACAGAAAACAAGTTGTTCTTCTAAGTGGCAGTCACTACCGCAGCTTTGACTCAGTATTCCGCGAAGTCTACAACACGACCAGCGTTTCCATGGCAACATCATTTCCCAACCCTTCCAACCCAGCTGCTTCGTTCATATTCCAATATGTTGTCGGCCCGTTACGAGCGTCTGAGCCAGGTAGACCTATTCCTCGCGCCGAACCCAGGCAAGGCTCATTATTTGGGAGATACACATATCACCATTCATTTTTGCGAGAGAGATCTCCTGCCTGTGAAGAAGAATCGTCAGCGTTGAAAATGACAAATGCAGCCACTGTAGCACTGGGAGGTGAAGAGAAGAAGAGAACTGCTGGATCAAGCGCTACTCCAGCTACCAATCAATTGATGCACCTCCTCCTTTTAAATGAAGCAGAACTCAAACGAGATGAGGTGCCCGACCTGGACTCAACTAAATTGGACACCTCCTACGGAAGATGTAGCTTTATTTCCCATGACCCCATTGAATTCGAACGTTCTCCCGAAGACGAGCAACTCGACAAAATATCATCCCGGGACAAACGAGTCTTTTTCTGCCGAGCTGGAGGTGATGAAAGCTCTACATGGCAGCTTGCAACAGTTCTGCCTGCTTGGCTCCAGAAGGTAAGCAAGAGTTAGCTAATATTATGCTCACCGATGCGCAAAATGTGCTGACAACTCCATGTGTACTGATTTGCAGATTCTAGCCCAGCCCACGACAGAAGCAGAGGAAAACCAGGTGAAAGAACGCACAGCCTATTTGCTTGAGCAAGAAAACGATGTCCAAGCCGCATTTCAGCGGAGTTCAGCTCTCTCCAATGGATTGATTCCATTATCGAGTTTGAAACACTGCTCAGCTGCGCTAACAGAGTCGTTCACAATGGCCCATCGTCTCGGTGGAGGTGACTTTCGTGTCAAGTTCCGTCGAGCTCCAACGCGTTTTGTTGTGGCATTTACACTGCAACAGTTGCAAAAACCTGAATCGGCCTTCGAGCAGCTTCCTTGTATTGGCGCCATAGAAATTGAGCATTACGTACTTATATTCCAGCAGAGCTTTCTGAATTCCTGGCTCATCAGCGAGCGACTTGAAAACTTCTGGGCTTAAGCAGAGCATAACGAACAAGACGGGTTCTAGCAAGCGAAAAATGGAGTTTAATGCTAGCATTGTCAACATTAAATACCGGCGCTGTCCACCGTCGAAGTGTTGATTGGAAAATGAAATAGTCCCTTACAGCCAGGCTCTAACCATGTGTACCAGCAAGCCTAGCTGAAGAAGCTCAAGGATCCAGGCTGTTTTCGTAGCAGGGCTACTTGCTGCGTTGGTGGAGCGCAGATTAACTGTCCCAGAACCGGTCCCCGAGCTACTAGTCGTTCCACCAGTTCCTGAGCTTTCTGAGAAGCTGTAGCTTTGATCGGAGTTGCAGATAACGAAGGGGTCCGGGCAAGTGAGCAATCCAGAAAAACCGGACACCTTGAGCTGTTCGCCCTTTGTGGTGCAGTTGATCTTTACCGCATCGTTTGTCTTGCTGCGAGGGATTGTGAACTCGATGATCGCATTGCTTGTATCGTCCCCATCATTGTTAATGCAGCGCATTGCGTAGCACCCAGTTTGACGGCGTGCGTTGACAATCCAATTAGTTGAGTCGGCACTCCGCAAAGTGGTGTTTGAGCATCTGCACGTTGGGCAATAAGACTCGCCGAGAATATTGATATTTGTCGAGCCAGGGAACGCGAGATTGCTGGGATTGCTGCAGTCGCCGTAGGTGTAGCCTACATTAATCGGGCAGAAATCGGCGAAGTCATCACCTCCTTTTGTCGACGCACCAAGGAAATACTGGTAGTCGCTAGGAATGGTTTTGCCAGTTGAAATGGTACAGACAGACCGAGACGTGGCATCCACCGAGCAGCTTTCCACGGTATTACTCGTGCAGTAGTGGTCACTCGCGACAGGCACAGTCGTTGTCGGATTAATACATTTCTCAGTGGCAAATGCGCACCCGCGTTTCTCTCCGAAATGCAGTCGTTGTGCAGCTGACGCGTTCGCACGGTACCATCCTGAGTCCGTAAAGAACGCCAAAGTCAAAGCACTGAAGATATTGCGAAAGCTGTCTACAGGTGTCATGTACTCGGGTTCGAAGATGCGTTCCTCCCAGTGGGAACCGATGCAACCCGATTCGTCTTGCTGTTCAATTTCAGCTCCCACCAGCGATGAACAGTTAAAGTGTGACTGCACAAAAGCAGCTACGTTGGGCGTCACCATCTTGGCTACAACGTGGCCTCTCTCCTTCGAGTGTTTGATCGTATTGTTGCTGGGCTCGACATAGTAGTCAATGGCCTGGCCGTTAGGGCATGTTCCACTGGTGTACGTGGGCGGTTTACCAAATTCGTCTCGTGGAGTGCGCGGGGTGCCATCGGAATAACGCATGAGCGGGAAAAATTGAGCGGAGAAGCCGAGCGCATGCGTCATTTCATGCATTGCCGTAGCAACTTGCGATTCGTAGTCTCCGGCCGCAGTACTAATCTGTGAAGGACAGAAATTTGTCATGCCGAAGGTGGGGCGATCGTACTGATCTTTCTGACAAGACGAGGCATACGCAAGTGTGCGAGTGCCGCAGTAGTCTGTCGTTGCTGAGCGAACGTAAAGCAAGAAGTCCGTATCCAATACGCCGTTAGCTGCTGTGTTTGCACATTTTCCACTGGCACAGGCTGCGTTGGGGCAAGTCGTACAATATCGTGTGGCTCCGAAGTGCTCGTCCGGGATAGTTATCTCCAGGCATTTTTCGTCTACAACAAACGTTTTGCAGACCCGAGGCGTCGTCAACCACTGTGTTTTGCACGTGTGCTGTGCTGCGAGTTTGCCTTGAACCGGAACGACCTGCAGTGCGTTTCTGAATCGTCTGATAGCCTCGGGGATAATCTGAACGATTATTGCTCGCTTTTCAGGTGAGATAAGGTCGAGAGTCGAGTTATCGTAGTAAGGCGTGATGCGAATGGGTTCATAGACATCGGCTGATGTCTGTTCATACGTCTGGAAGTTTGTCGAGTCTTGTGCCGCAAGGTATCTCTCTCGGGTGCGCATCAGGAACGGATGGTCGTCTCCGTACTGCTGGTGACTGTCGACCACGTTGTGATCAAGCGAGTCGTGAATACACCCCCGGGTACGCTCAACAACGGTCAATATCACCGCAACGAGACCGAACGCTTTCACACCTCTCCCCATAGTTAACATCCACAGTAATTGACCTCGCTCTACTCTTCTGAGCGACAATTACAACCTGACAAGCTTATCCATCGCTGCCCATATCCTCCTGGAGCACAATGCTCCATTGTGCATGCGATTGAAACTATTTTCAGTATGACTCAGGACCTGGGGGCATAAGCTAAACTTGGGGAATAGTTGCAGTGTCACTTATCGCGTGCTAGTTGAAGTTGGAATCACTCAGACATAATTACGCATATTCCGCCCAGCTAAGCACATTCGAATTCAAAAGTGCATGCAAAAGCTGACATCCACATCTCTGAGTGCTCACCGTCAAACGCACGGCCTTATACTGTTCTCCGCACTAGTAGTTGAAGTTGCCGTCAACTTCAAGTATACTCTTCGCTTAAGTTCGAAAACAATTCGAAACGTAAAATTCGTACTTAGGCGTATTTGTGTTTTTTTCGGATCCAGATATTTGTCCATTCTGCAAAGAGATTCGTTGGGGAAATGAAGGCTCTGATCCTCGTCGGCGGCTTCGGCACGCGGCTGCGGCCGCTCACGCTGTCGTGCCCCAAGCCCCTGGTGGAGTTCTGCAACAAATCTATCGTGATGCACCAGATCGAGGCCCTCGTGGCGGTACGCTCCCCTTTAAAACACCATACAATATCCTATATCATATGAGAAGGAAGAGTCTTATTGTGATTTTGGTGTTTATGCATCTACCTTTTGGTAATGTATTTATAGGTTGGGGTGACCGAAGTAATTTTGGCGGTTAATTACCAGCCGCAGGTGATGCTGGCAGCGCTGGAGTCCATGGAGAAGAAGGTAACCGAAGATATCGGAAATTAAATTACTGTGGTGACGTCGGCTGACACGTGGTCCCCTTGCGTGTCCACATTGCAGTATCAGATCAAGATCTCCTGCTCCCATGAGACGGAGCCATTGGGTACGGCCGGCCCATTGGCGCTGGCTCGGGAGCTGCTGGACGACGGCGACCCCTTTTTGTTTTTAACAGCGACGTCATCTGCGAGTACCGACTGAAGGAATTTTTGGAGTTCCACAAGAACCACGGGGCAGAGGGTACCCTCATGGTGGGTGGAGATTTCCAATAGTGGGGGGTTGTTATTGTTTTAATGGAGTTGCTGACGAGCGATAATTCTTTTGTTTTTGTTTTCTTAGGTGACACGTGTGGATGAGCCGTCCAAGTACGGTGTGGTGATTTCGAACGCTGACGGTCAGATCCAACGCTTCGTGGAAAAGCCCCGCGAGTATGTTGGCAACAAGATTAATGCTGGAATCTACATCTTCAACCGTGAAGTGCTGGACCGTATCCAGCTGCGTCCGACTTCGATTGAGAAGGAGATCTTCCCGCAGATGGCCGCGGAGGGAAACCTCTACTCGATGGTGCTGCCTGGCTACTGGATGGATATTGGCCAGCCCAAGGACTTTTTGTCTGGCATGTGTCTGCATCTCGATTTCCTGGAGCGTAGTAACACGGATGCGTTGACCACGGGCTCGAAATTCATTGGCAGCGTGATGGTGGATCCGACGGCCGTTATTGGGGAGGGGTGTCTGATCGGCCCCAACGTCGTGGTTGGTCCGGGCTGCGTTATTGAGGACGGTATGTTTGTCGCTATGTGTAGTTGTTGCACTGTCAAGTGTCGTGGTTGCTGAATTTTTCCCCACTGTATTGCTAGGCGTTCGACTTAGCCGAACGACGCTGCTTCGCGGCGTCACAGTTCGTGCCAACTCGTGGATTCAGTCCAGCATTATTGGTTGGGGCTCAACTATTGGTCGATGGGTGTGTTTGCCTTGCAAAAATATTGTTCTTGCTACGTGCTTCAGCGGTTCTTAACTTACCTTTTGTTGATCCTACAGTGCCGAATCGAAGGAATCACCGTCGTCGGTGAGGACGTGCAAGTGAAGGACGAGAAGTTTATCAATGGAGGCCTCATCCTGCCGCATAAAGCCATTTCCGCCAACATTCCGGACCCGGGAACCATCGTCATGTAGCCCGACAGGCGCACACTCTTTTTCAGTTAAGCACACACTCACAGAGTTGACGACGACTGCGGGTAGTCTTCCCTTTCCCTTGTGCTTTCATGTCGTCACAAAAAAATCAAGTATCCTCGGCACAAGGACAGTGTCGTATTCCATCAAACAGGAGCTTCATTAGCACTGAGTTACTTATGTCTGCCAACACTACGTTGCCAATTCATACTTCTCGCATCCTATCCTCACTCCTGCATTTTCCTCAAACGCAAATATGCATTCGCACCGATCGATCAAAAACGGGTGTGCGCCAATCGTATGTAGCGGCGGCTACTTGAGCGGCAACGCGCTCGCCTCACTCGAGCCAGACGATGACGACGATGTAAGCGTCGAGTGACCATTAGGCGACTGCGACACAGCGTGGTCTTCGATCACACGAATGCGGAGCTGCTGCATCTCCGTCTCCCATTTGCCTTCCAGGTGCTCGATGTGATGGCGCAGGTTGCGGATTTCCGCGACCATGTCAGCGTAGGTATCTTGTGCAGCCGTCGTTTGCCCTTTCTTTCGGTCGCGACGACGATAAGCGAATTTGAGCGTCTCGCCAAAAGCGACCATGACTAGCGCGAACACCATGGAGAACATCCATTCATACCACTTGATGTAAGAGAAGCCGAAGAGGTCGTCGTTGATCACTGGGATGTTGGTGACAGTCAGCGTCAACGTCAACGAGCCCACAGCCGCCATTTGCATCCACTTGTTGCTGAACATGTCTTTAAAGACAGATTTCGTGAAGCTACGAGCGGTGTAAGCGCGAAGCATTTCCATAGTCGTGATGTAGACAAACGCCATGGTTTGGGAGCGCGAAGTGCCTTCAGAGACACAGTCGAAGTCTCCGCCATGGCACAAAAGATCGTCGGTCTCGTAGTAGTCCAGCGAGCGAATGCTTTCGGCGAAAAGATACGTGCCGTTGAGGTCGCTAGCTCTGCAATTTGTGTACTCCTGCCATCCGTTGCCCAGACCCATCCAGCGCGAGCACACCACATTTCGATAAGCCTCCACACCACTGTCTGTGTCGATGCCAGTCGTGATATCATCGAGGAGGACCTTCTCGAAGTTCCAGTAAAGACCACAAGAGAACACGATCAGTGCACCAGAGGCGATCAAGAAGGCATTTGACAGCACAATGACCCACAGACGACCGAATATAATGTGCTCCGAGCGAGGACGTGGGCGTTCGGACATGACGGTGCCATCACCCTTCTCTAGACTGAGTGCCACGGCAGCCATGCCGTCGGCAAACAGGTTCAACACCAAGATCTGAAGCGGCTCTAACGGATTAGGCATTCCCACAGCTATTGCTGTGAAGATAACAGTAATCTCACCAAAGTTAGTTGACAACAAGAAGCACACGAATCGCTGAATGTTGCCATAAATCTCACGGCCCTTTTCGACAGCAGACACAATGCTGCAAAAGTTGTCGTCAGTCAGAATCATGTCTGATGCACCCTTTGCAACGGCAGTACCGGCAATACCCATTGCAACCCCGATATCAGCCTCTTTTAGCGCTGGAGCATCATTGACACCGTCGCCAGTCATTGCTGCGACGTGTCCTTGGCGCTGCAGCGACTTGACAATCTCAATTTTGTCCTCTGGCTTCGCACGAGCGAATACTGAGACTCGACTGGTGATTTCGTCCAATTCATCATCAGGTAGGTAAAAGTCCTGACGCGGACGCAGCACATTGCAATCAACCGCCTCCTCATTGTCATCAGTACCGATCGGAAGCAAGTCAATATCTTTGGCGATAGCAATAGCTGTCTTTAGATAGTCACCCGTGATCATGACAGTACGAATAGAAGCCTGACGAGCAGTATGAATGGCATCCTTGACGCCGTCTCGTGGGGGATCGATAGAGGCGACCAGTCCAACAAAGATGAGCGGCGCGCAAAGTGCCTCGAACTTCGCCTCAATGTCATCCTCGTCTTCCGAAAACGGCATCTTGTCGAGCGGACGAATAGCAACGGCGAGAACACGAAGTGCTTGAGACGACAGAGCATCGACAGCATCTAAAATGTTCTGGCGATCTTCTTCGCGCATGGTCGAAATGGATCCATCAGCACGCAAGAACTGAGTACAATTCTTGGCGATATAGTTTGGAGCACCCTTCACGTTCGCTATGTACAGAGCCTTCGGAGGAAGCTGAAGCAAGTCGAACCGTGGGTCCCCGAACGGAAGCTCGTTCACTGTGATCATCATCTTTCTTGTCGACGAAAACGGCACTTCAGTCATACGTGGGTATGTTTTCATAACTTCGTCGCGCCAAATTCCAGCTTTGGCCGCAGCGACAACAAGAGGTGCCTCTGATGAATTTCCCATCGGCACCCAGATGGAAGCGCCCGAGTCACTCTCTTCTTGCTGCAAACTGGTGTTGCTGCACAGCACCGCTGACAGAAGCGTCGTGCGCACAGGGATCGACACGGACGAGGCTTTCGTCTGGCTGATACCATTGCAAAGAATGTCGCCGGTTGGGTTGAATCCCGTTCCGGTGATGTCGTATCCGACTGAGTCGCTCCACATTTTGACAGCAGTCATCTTGCCCTCCGTCAGGGTGCCGGTTTTGTCCGTGCAGATCACCGAACTAGCACCTAGTGACTCGACCGCAGCAAGCTTGCGAACCAGCACGTGTTTCTTTACCATGTCGGCAGTACCAGTAGACAAGCAAATCGTGACGACCATGGGCAGGCCCTCAGGCACCGCACTCACGGCTAGTGATACTGCTACCATCACCATGTTCAACCACACCGGACGATCAGGATTTTTCGGGTCCGCGTTGTCGCGAACCATTCCAACCACAAACACAATCACGCAGATGCCTAGCACCACGGTGCCCATCACGACACCCAGGTGATGCAGCGACTGTTGGAGTGGCGTCATCTTCGGGTAGTATTTCTCGACGAAGCGGCGCCAACAGTTAGGTCGCTTATCCCCGTCAGCGCTGCCACCTCCCTTGAGGAGCGTAGCAATCGATCCCACTCGGGTCGACAAACCCGTCTCCACAACCACTCCGGTGGCATTACCCGTAGCTACGGACGTCGAAGCGAACACCATGTTGTCGGCCGTTAGCTTCTCGCTGCGGCTCATGTCTGCATCGAACTTCTTCAGCACGTCTTCCGATTCACCTGTCAGGATCATTTCATTGACCTTGAAGTCCGCGCTGGTGATCAGCCGAATGTCAGCAGGTACAATGTCTCCCGTCGTGAGCACCACAATATCACCGGTAACAAGCTGCTCGCTCGGGATCAGCAGTTGGCGTCCACCTTCACGCAGCACCACACACTGCGGCGTCGTCATCTTCTGCAGCGCCTCGAGGGCGTTGCTGGCATTGTGCTCCTGGATCGTGGCGATGACCGCGTTGAGCGTCACAATGGCCACGATAGCCAGACCTTCCACAAACTCTTGCAGGGCGATGGACGCCACCGCCGCAGCCATCAGGAGCCCGACGATGACGTTGGTGAACTGCAGCAGGAAGATGACGTAGACGGGGCTTCTTCTCGGCCTCCAGGGCGTTGGGCCCGTTCTGGGCCAGTCTCTGGGCGGCGGTGCCGGCGTCCAGTCCCTGTGTGGGGTCCACCCCAAAGCCTCGGACAATAGTGTCCACCGACTGGTCGTGCCAGGCCCATTGGTCCTCTCGGCGGTCCACCTGGACGAACGACTCGCGTGTCTTCTGCGGGTCCAGCGCTACGAGACGCTCGGCGTCGCTCAGGAAGCGGTCGCGGTGCGAGAGGCGCTCGCTGGCCGCGTCGCCGTCAAAAGAAAGCTCTTCATTGGTTAAAAGTCTCTGACTGCTGCTGGCTCTAGGAGTGTGCGCTGCCACGTAGCAGGAAGCGGCGGAGGGCCAGGTCTCCGCCTCGTTCTCGGTCTCGGCTGAGGGCGTTCGCCTCAGTTCCTTCGAGTCCGCGCATGGGTTCCTGCCATTCAAGTTCGGGGGTCGACCATTCAAGGGGGGCGGAGGGGCGCTGACTGGAGCTGGGAACAGGCTAGTGCGCACGAGACGGCAAATTGAAGAATGACCGCCCCTTACCGTCGTGGATAACTGCGAAATACAAACATCAAGATTAAATTGATCGAAGGAATGTTTACACCCGATACACTCATCGTGGGTTTTGTGTGCTGTATGGGCGTTTGTATGGGTGGTCTCGTTTCCCCCGCGATTTTAATCCGTATTTCACTGCACGGCTTTTTAATCGACTCGGCGGTACGAGGTCGCTGCTTGCTTGCTGCCCCTGTGCGGCTGGGCTATATGTAGACCGCTCTGGTTTGTCCACGCAGTGTGTTGGCAAGTGTGGGGATATTGCAGCAAGTCGGCTTTCTCGGTTATCTCGGCGCCCACGAAAGAGGGGCGTCCCACTGTGGACCGATCTATTGGCAGGCGCCACGCCACTTCGTCACCGCGCCCATCCTCGTCATCTGCAGTCTCTGACAGGGTTTCTGTTAAAGCACAGCGAGACCGGTGTCTCGCTGCCTCGTGCATATCGGGTGAGACCTCGTGGGCTGCGGTCGCCAAGGTGGTGCTATTCACTCACATGGCATCGACTTTGCAGGCGCTGGCTGGTCTGCGCTGCACCATCTTGCGAGCACACGAACGCCGGTCTCCGATATCTTCGTCGGCCAAGAAACACTGCGCCTGGCACCTGTTGACACATCATACAACGGCTTTCTGCCACTCATTCCCGACAAAGCGCGGCGGTAGTGGATCTTGCGCAAGAGGTCGTCTCTTAAGCCGACCTCTACTGGGAAGCGCTGTTAACGTTTCGCACCAGCAGTACTGGGACACGCCACACTGAGCAATGATGAGTAGCAGATTGGTTGTTGGTGTTGTTGGTGTTGCAACTTGTGCACGATCTGCCGTGATGGCTATGGAAATTGCCTCTGGGTGCTCTTTATCGGCACCTTTGCAAGTACAAGCAGAGGTTTGCATCTCGAAGAAACTAACACTACAGTATCAACTCGCTTTTGGCTTCTTCGTTCTAGCAAATCGCAGGGCACAGGAACAAGAACACAACTGGAAATGGATACAACAGTAGTAACGGCAAAGGAGTGCTGACTCACTGGGTTCTCTTGTGACTAAGTGGCTTAAGCTGGCCCCCTTAGTGGCAATGTCAGCACCCTCAGTGCCTATTCTCAACTCTGGTTGAAGTTGAACTGAACATCGCCTTGCACCGGCTGGAAGTTGAGAGCTTCGCCGCTCTGCTCCGACGCCACCACACCCGGCGCCAAGGAGGCATCTGCCTCATCGCCGTCGTTTTCGAACCACGTATCTATCAGCTGCGACGCCATGCTGCTCACGTCGTTGTTCTGGTCGTATGCAAGTTCTTCTATCTTGGCCAGGCATCCGCTCTCCTCAACCGCTATGCGGCCTTCCTGCGGATGCTTCTGCAGCAGACTCTCAATCGCCTCGAGAATAACCAGCTCTACCATCGGGTCCTCCCACTCATCTAGAAGCGGGCAGAATGACTGAAGAACACCCATACGCACGACTTCCTTCACAAACTCGAGGTTGGCTCGCACGATAATGTTGCACATTGCCCACGTGGCCTCGCGCTTCACGCCGTACTCCGCCCATGACATTTGTTCCACAATTCCGGCAATCACTCCAGGGGCGTTCATCATAGCGACTACTTGCTCCTCCTGGCCGCCAGCAATGTTGGACAGCATCCAGCACGCTTCTTCGCGCACAGCACGACTCGTAGTGGTCATCACGCTCGGGATCACTTCCAGCAGCTTCGCATCGATCACCGCCTGAGAGAATGAGATTTCAGCGGACACGATGTTGCCGAGTAGCCGCAGCACAGGAGCGAGGATCACACTGCTCTGCGAGATATAAAGCAGCTCAACTAGCCTCGGGCACAATCCGGCGCTAACGATGCCTCCAATAATCTCGCTGTCGTGCAACGTCATCTCAACAAGTGCCCAGCAGCTGTCACACAGAGTCAGCACCTGCTCGTCCAGCAGATCGGCTTCTTCATCGTCGAGCTCGTCATCTTCGCCGATAGCGTCATCCATCACCTGCATCGGACGTAAGTCCGCCTTCTTCGCCTGGAAGACCATGTTCTCGCCCGTCTCGAAATTAATATCCACATCCATGACTTCCACTGTTGTCTCGTCAACCTCGCTAACGAAGCGTACAACAGCGATGTCATTCGGCGCAGGCTTGCCCGTGCTGATCTGTATCCACCAACAAGAAGAACGAATCGTCAAGCTGTAGGCGCGTTAAAGCACATCCGTACAAAGCAACGAACCTCAAAGATACGCCAAGGAGCAATCGGCACCGCCTTCTTGAATGTAATGCCTTCGCCCTCCTTGCCGTTGGCAGACACGAAGTTGTTCACTTTCTCGTTCGACAGTTGCAGAATAATATTGGCCAAGACCTCCATCATCTCGCGCTTGGTGTCAGGTCCCATGACCCCGCTCTTTTCCAGCACATCCGGGAACTCGACGAGGCTGCGCAGCAGCCACACAGCAGCACGTCGGAGCGCCGGCGTGGCCATGCGGATGTGCGGCAGCACCATATTGGGCGGGCAGACCTTGACGATCTCCTCGCAGCACGCCGCCGACTCGGACGCGATGTTGCCGAGACACCAGGCCGACTGGATCTGCAGCTCCGAGATGCCCGACTGGAACATCTGCACGAGCTTGGGGACGGCTCCTGAGGCGATGACGGCACTGGCCTTGTCCATGGACGAGATGAAGCGTAGCGCAAAGGCTGCGTCCGAGTGCAGCTGCACCGCATTAGCGTCCGGCAGCTCTTCCTTGAGGATGGTCACGAAACTGGGCAGCGCGGCCAGGATGGTGCGCCACAGACCCTCGTGCTGGGAGTCGCTCGCGTCGAAGAGTGGCGGCACGCCGCTGGACAGCAGGTACACGAAGGCGCGCATGGACTTTTGCCTCGTCAGCGGCTCTCGGTGCTGGATGCCTGCCATGCCATGTTGCATCAATCAATAGCATAGTAGTATCTCGTTAGCGACTTTACTATTTTTGTTGCTGTCGTTTATTATACTATATCAAGTATGAGGTACCAAGTAGTAGCGCCTGCGAGCGCGCCGCCAAGTTCAGCAGCAGCTCCCTGCGACTGGCGGTCTGGCACGCGACCGGCGGGTGGTTGGCCTTGAGGTTGCGGCGCGTGGCGTAGGCGTCCTCCTTCTTGGCCTTGCGGATGGACAGCATGGTCTGCTGGCGGTTGCGGCGGCCCGTGAGCACGCCCACGTTGCCGCCCACCTTGATGGACTGGCGCGCCTTGGGGGTCGACATTCGTCAAGACGCTCTCGAGTCACTGCGATTCACTATGGCGGGCCACGCGCGCAGTCTGTGTCGAGAAAAATAGTTTTGTTTTCGTGTTTTCTTTGGAGGCGCAAAACAAATTCGCGCTCTATTCGAGCGGCTGCAAAGATCGCGCTCTATTCGAGCGGCACATTCCGCTTGTGCAGGCCGAGCGAGCAAAATTCGCTCGCTCGAATAGCGGCCGGCTGCAAAAATCGCGCTCTATTCGAGCCAGAACTACCTTTTAAAAGGTAGGGTTGTAAAACCCGGGTTTTAACGGACGGATGGGTGGGTCGAATTGGGTGGGCTTTCAGATACATTGAGCTAGTCAAAAATGTTAACATTCCAGCTCTTACAATTTATCCCACCAAGGGTTTTTATGCAAAATCCCAAAACCGCTACAATCAGAGAATGGCAGCACTACGTGTGCATGACGCGCAGGCGTTGGTGAGCAAGTACTTGTCCGGCGCAGCACGGAGCGACGGCAATGACTCAAACTCTTCCTTTGTATCAATGACCCGTTCTGGGTTTGGTGTGGCCTCGGGCAGTTCGTGGCCGTCGCGGGGCTGGGTGTGTGTCAATGTCGTGGACCGGTCGCTGGCTCCGTCGTCGGCTCTGCAACTGCGTTCTCGACGGGCGTTTCTGGAGCTTTTCAGTCGACTGAGTGCGACTGTGAGTTGCCATTGGGTGGACGCGTTCGAGTCGCTGTGGTGGCCCACGGTGCGAAGACCCAACGGCTCTGAATACGAGGACAGTGTCTTTAGTGCACTGCAGAGCTTAGAGGAAGCGCCCAGCGTGGCGTTGTCGATCGGGAGACCGACACTCGAAAGCGTGCAATGTTTAGGCCAGTTCTTAGCCATGGACGGGCGAGACCTGATTGAGGACGAGGACTGGGACCTTCTGACCAGGTTGAGTGACGACGGGGGTGGGCCCCGACGACGAGTTGAGGTGGGTCTGAACATGTCGAACAGCATCGTCCAGACTTCGGTTTTGCGCAGTCTCGTGGATACTTTGCGAGAAGATTTCAAGTTGCAGTCGACAGTGGTGGGGAAGAATGCCCACGCATCAAGTACGAGGTCACGACGCTCTGGTGGGAGAACTGCCGATTCTTGAGTGCGTCGGAGGATCTGGAGCTGTTGGCGCAGCTCACGACGCTTCCGTCGTCGTCGATTCACAGTTTAAACCTTGCTGGGGCATTTTTCAACTCCGTGAAAAGCCCCTCGGGACTTGAAGGCTTCCAGGCGTTTTCTCGGCGGGTGCTAGCTCCGACGTCGCCTCTGCGGTCATTGGATCTCACACGAACAGGAATCGATCACAACTGTGTGGCGGCGCTCTGTTCGGCACTTAGATATTCCTCTAAACTTGAGCAGCTCTCGATCGGGCACGCTATCCGAGGCGCACATGGGAACTTCCGCATGATATGGGCATGGATCTTCTTCGCCGTATTCCACGAGGACTCGGGCGCTGACCTGAAACATCTCGATGTATCAGGATTACAACTACACGGCGAAGACCTTGAACTAGTTGCAGCAATGCTAGTGTCGCCTCACCCTGGAAGAACGTTGCTGCTTTTGCAGGATGGGCGCTTGCCAGACGGGGAAGGCTGCGAAGAATGTGAGTTACCTGCAGACCAGCAGCTCTTTGTTTGCATACTTGATGGCTCTAAGGTGTGGACAAGCCCTGGATCATCAATCGTGTGGCCACAGTTGCTTTCGCAAACGATACAAAACAACAAGTTCGAGTACGAGGTGATGGTGCTTCTGGCCGATTGGATGTGCATTTTGATTCCAGGCTACGGGTGTGGCTGGGTTGTCAGGAGTGCCGTGAGATGTGAGATCACGAAGCCATCGTGTACGACAAGAACTTATGGAACGAGAACTCAACCAGGTTTCGGATCGTTGACGTATCGTGGGCTAGGAACTCGAAACTATGGTGTTATTAATTTGGTGCGGTTGCTCGGGACCTCATTGAGCTCGCTAGATATTCCGTCATGTGGTTTAAATTCTCAGGATCTGGATGTGATTTTACGTGCCTGCCCGAATCTGCAGAAACTGAACGTGGCTGCAAATGCGCTGACGGACTTATCACCTTTGGTGCAAGGTTATATGGAAAACCGCTGTCGGATTGCGTCGCTCACTGTACTCGTAGAGTCTGTGAGTGAGGAGATAGCCACGCAGCTGGGAGCCTTACTGGTGCATCCCAACAGCAAGTGTCTGGACAGCATCCAACTGGAAAGTATAGTCGAAGGTGCTGGCAGCAACGAGAGTGAGCCAGATATTTGGACAAAGATAAAGGACGCGCTTTCCATTAACACAACACTTCGACGTCTGCACTTATCGCTGTCGTCTATCAAGACCCATGAGGAAGCAACAGCGCTGATCAAGCCGTTTCACAATCAAGTCTTGCGCTACGAAATACCAGTGATGACCAAAACAGCGTTTCTTAGTGTTGTGGAGTACTCATCTTCGCGTCAAAGCGTTTCTTCGCTGGATCATATGGCACTATCCCATATTTTTCGTTTGCTACCAATTTTGCAACGCGTCGCCAAGTGACTGTGAAACGTTGACCACACAAAATACACGAGAGATTGTTAGCAACTTTGGACAAATGCTACCAACCGACTATTCATCATGAAGCAACGTTGCAACGTGTGCAAACGCTTTACGTAGTCTGCACTCTGGACGAACGATGGAATGCCAAGGTTGAGAAACGCGTTCCCTCATGCGTGGTGTCCCCTGCAACAACCACGGCCGTGGGGTGATTCAAAATTAAGACCAAAAAAGTTGGTTGCGGTTGTACATGCTCTGATGTACGTATCCGCTAGGACATAGGTACGGGACACTTTTTTAGGCCCGACAAAAATTGCGTTGGAGACCAAGATTCGACGCACTAAGACCAGAAACGTAAAGTAAAAGGAAAACGTAGTTTGCCCGTGCCGTTCAATTGACCTGATAAGGCGTGAAAGGCACCGAGTTTGGTTCGCGAACAACCTGGTTTCGCGAAGGCCACGGTTCCGGGACAGCATGGAATATGTTTATTTTTGTAGGTGTTTGCAGCAAAATCTCCGGATGTACACTTCTTCAACCTCGATCTGGAGACCATTTTGGCTCCCTTTCGCTTTTGATCGCTCGATTTTGCTATGTCAAACCCCGATGAGCTAGAGATGCATCTCCCTATCGATGTATTTACCTCGCCGTCGCTGTTCCGCGGTAGTTTGTAGTCAAAATGAAATGTTGAACAGGACACCTTTGTTAACATCACCAGATGTGTAAACGATCAACTCGAATATGCGACAGGTGCAGAATTGATCTTAGCTCAGATACATGAAGTATGGCAATTTACATCATCTTGTACCCCATCGAAATGACTTTTTTAAAAGTTAGCAGGAATGCAGCCTGCATCGAAATAAGGTTCGATGACTCCTGAATACATTGATACCCTCCTGGGCCGTAGTCAAGAAAGGCAACACAACGAAATCGCAACGACAAAAAACAGCAGCTTATTAGAGTTTCTATCGGAAAACGGTCTAAATATACACCATCTTCTTTCCCGTCAAATGTCGACTTTACTAGTAGTATTTGAAGAAAGCAGGCTTCGCCTGAATGATAGTGAAGATCGATGACTTCTGAATGCGTTGGTGCCCTCCCGGGTCGCATACAAGAAAGGCAACGCAACGAAATGGCGACGACAATTTGTTTAGCTTATTTGAGTTACTATCGGAAAATGGTATCCCTGGCGTCCCGAAACCATGCCCTAACAGATACCACTTAGGAAGAGTACCCTCACCCGGTGAGGGTACTCTTCCTAAGTGGTGAGTCACCGGTGCCTGAAGAATCGGCTGTTTCATTGGTAGCGTACGCATCGTAAACCCTACGTAGCACGATGGCGACGATCGCAGCTTGGACGAGTTTCATATTGAGTTACTGCGTGGTTCCTTCGCTATCGCCTTGCTGCCTCAAATCCGAATGAATTATGAAATACGAGAAAGCAGCAGTTGCTAGAGCGCATATTGCGTCTTTCATGCGAGAATCCCTGCAATTCGGAATGTCTTTAATGGGTATCGTGGCGATCCTGCTGCATGCTGCACTCAAACACAAACGACGGATGTGGAAAATCAAGCAAAGCTCCGAAATCCATGACACAAAGTTCGTGGAGACCGATTCGCCAAATTGCATGACTACATCATGCAGCTTCAAGTCAGCAATGATGGCGCACAACGGCATGGCGCAGTTCATCATCGACCGTATAATCATACTGTAGTACTATGCTGACTATTTAACTGTAAGCAAAAACTGCGTGAACCAGGGAGTAATGATAACTCGAACTTATCTCATGTTATTCATTGGGCGTACGCAATGCGTTCGTGCACTTCGTTAAAGGTGTCGTCTGCTGCTTTCCTCATGCCACCACACGGCAGGCTTCACGCTCTACTGCGACAAGCGAGAAGTTCTCGCTGAGAACTTCATCTGCTCGAACGCGCAGCGATGTTGACCTTATCAGTAGCCACCTCGCTCTCTATAGATGCAGATGGCGCAGAGGAACAGGCTCAAGCGAATTTCGAAGAGCCATCTGCGAGCTCTCTATGAATAAGTTTTGGCTTTGCTCTGACAGTCTTCACGATTGTTGGCTGTGAAGCAGCTTGCGACCCCGCGCAGCATTACGCTGTTCTGCTCACGTTACTAGTAATCAGTTCTCCGTTTTCTGCTTGTCGTTACTACACTTGCATCGTTCCAACGTGTCGGTGTTGCTCGGAGCTGGTTGAGGCTCTGCAGGCTGCAGAGCGTCGCAGTGCAGCAGGGAGGGGGTCTATCCTCAGATGGGTTGGTAGGCGTTTGTAAGCTGGGACCACCAAGAACCAGGCATAGAGCTTGCAAGGCCGATACGCGAGCAGCGCGGCTTGTTAGTTTTCTCTATGCACAAACCGCTGGAGCTCTACTGCACTAGTGCCAAATCGCTATTACACCCACCGATGTTGAGTTGTGCGTAGCGGTCGTCCAGGTATTGCCAAAAGCAGAGTTCCGACAATATTTTGGTGAACGACAACGATGTACACCATGAACCACACAGTGTGAATCCGCGCACTTTGTCACTCAATACGCCAACGAACGATGTGACTCTGCAATTCCTTGACGTGTTCGGTGGTGCTTCACAGAACGGACCTTCCCGATCTTCCGCGATGAGTTGCGAACAGAAAAATGTATTACACTTGAATACGGCAAGTACATGTACAGCAAGAGGCACACCGCCGCCAGCAATTGACACTTTTGCCAGCATTCCTCAATTTTCTTCGCAACGCCGAAGTCTCCCTCCACGTTTCAAGACCGACCGGGGACCCTCTCAACCAAGACAAGATGAAGGTGATTCCGAACGTTATGGCCCTCGGTGCCTTCGTTACCGCGCTAGCCTTCAGCCCCCAGGCTGCCCGTGCTCAGATCATTGAGGCCGAGCCTGGCACCGAGCTGTTCCAGCAGTTCCGCCCGGTTTACCACTTCCTGGCTCGGGAAAATGGATGAACGACCCGTGCGCGCCGTACTATGACGAAGCTACGGGTTTGTATCACATGTTCTACCAGTCGAACCCGGAGTCAACTCTCTGGGGCAACATGACCTGGGCCACGCCGTGTCCAAGAACCAAGTCACGTGGCATGACTACCCTGATGCCCTGCTGCCGTTCGAGGACAAGTGGGACAACCTCGGTGTGTTCTCGGGTTTCTCGATGGACAATGCCGTCGATGGCAAGCACACCCTGTTCTATACGGGTGTCACCGCACTTCCGATCTCATGGAAGAAAGAGTACCTCTTCGGTGAGCACGTCGTCTACGCTACCACGGACGACGGTGGCAAGTCGTGGCAGAAGGGTGCTAAGCCTCTGATTAAGCTGCCCCCTAAGGGTATGAATGTCACGGGCTGGCGTGACCCGATGCCGTTCCACTCGAAATCGCTCGACACGCACTTCATCACCAAGGACAGCAACTACCTGCTTGTTGCCGGTGGCATCCACGATGAGGGCCCGCGTGTCTTCCTGTACCAGTCAGACGACTACGTCAACTGGGAGTACAAGGGATTCCTGCTTTCGCAGGAGAAAAACACCACCTTCTCGGAGTACAGCGCCAACTGGGGTTACAACTTTGAGACCACGATTTACCGCGAGATGACGGACGAGGACGGTGAGCTCCACAATGTAATGCTGTTCGCTGCGGAGGGCGACCCGAACCGTTATCCCATGTGGGCCACCGGCACCTTCGGCTCTGCCAGCTCCGACGACTCGGGATCCGTCGCTGATGAGGGTATTTTCACTCCTCTCATGGTCGGTGTGTCGGACCGCAGCGACTGGTACGCCAACAGCATTTACACGGACAAGCACGGCAAGAACGTTCTCATCGGCTGGATTACCGAGGACAACGGATTTGCCGAGGGCCAGCCTCAGGGCTGGGATGGCATCCTTTCGCTTCCTCGCGAGGTTGGTATTACCATCGTGCGCGACATCTACGATGTGGACGACCACCTGGTGGGCCAGGGTGACTGGGTCGTGTCGGAGGCGAAGAACCTTTCGTGCGCGGACGGTTCCTCGATGGAGACCAAGACGATCAAGACCCTTGGAGTTAAGCCGCTGAGCGACCTCAAGCTTCTGCGTAACCCCAAGGCGTACGAGGAAGTGCCCCATGTCATGTTGAACGCAACAACCAAGGCGCTGAAGTCGAAGGGCGCATCATTCGAGCTGA
Organism: Phytophthora constricta; assembly: GCA_011947335.1. Lineage (NCBI taxonomy): Eukaryota > Oomycota > Peronosporomycetes > Peronosporales > Peronosporaceae > Phytophthora > Phytophthora constricta. The sequence continues at coordinate 63,224 of JAAVTI010000400.1, forward strand.
TTGCTGAAGTATCTGAGTTCGAGCGTGGCAGCAAGGTTGGCTTTAAGGTGCGTAGCAGCGGTGATGGAAACGAGGTGACCACTATTGTGTACGACGACACGGAGAAGAAGGTGATCATCGACCGCTCGAGCAGCTCCAACGCTGAGTGTGAGGTGTTTGCGGACAATGGCGCGACGCCAGTGACAGAATCGATTTGGGGCTACTTCTACCTTTACGACATCTTCGAGGGCGACGTGGAGGACTCGCTTGCGGACTCGGACTCGGGCTCCGAAGTGGATATTAAGTTTGGTGCCGATTTGTTGGCCGACTCGGACTCGGACTCCCTGGATGACTCGGGGAGGAGGATGTCTGCGAGTTCACACGCGAGAACCTCAACTTCCACATCTTCGTGGATGTGTCGACTGTCGAAGTGTTCGTCAACGGCCGCTTTGCGCTTTCTGCTCGTATCTACCCGTGCGAGACTACGTCGACTGGAATCGCGCTCACGGCCTCGGGTGACGCAACGTTCGAGAAGGTGCAGGTGTGGACCAAACCAAAGCACGCGTGGTCGGCCAAGCGCGTGACTCCTCCCGCACCAGTGAAGAAGACCAAGAAGACGAAACAGTCGACTACTACTGTTTAAGGCGAATGAAAAACGTTCAATGTGAGCAGTGCGAAGCATGTTGCGGGGCTAAGCACAGCGACGAAGCCTTTTGACAATCACGAATGTTTGATAATAGATTTCATTTGGGTACTACAGTCGTGATTTTCCTTGGCTATAAGTTTTGCTGTTAGTTAGCCATCCTTGGGACATGTCAATGCTTTGAAAATATTCGCAACAACTGCGTTGCTTAGTGCGATAATCCAACGTTCCTATCACAGCCACAATAATGGGCACTTCACATTTGACTTTGATGGACACGTGAGAAAAGAGGTAAACGCTACGTGTTTTGAAGTACGTAAAATAAGATTTGAAGCGCTCACTGGCAGGTAACGCTTGCAATGTTACAAGTCGAAGACTTAAAACGTGGGCACCACACGCTCATCGGCCCAAGCGTGCTTCGGCTCCGTCCACACCTGCACGTTCTCGAACGTCGCGTCGCCAGATGATGTCAGAGCAATGCCGTCCGAACCAGTCTTGCTGCCGCACGGATAGATGCGGGCAGACAGAGAGAAGCGGCCGTTCACGAACACCTCCACGCTCGACACGTCCACGAACACGTGGAAGCTCAGCTTCTCGCGAGTCGCCTCGCAAACGTCCGACTGCTGGTTGGCAGCGGCCATGAACAGGTCGTACAGGTAGAAGTAGCCCCAGACAGAGTCCGAGCCGGGGTCGTGTCGTAGTCCGTGAATGGGGTGCAGTCAGCCGACGAACTGTTCGAGCGGTCGATGATCACCTTCTTCTCCGCATCGTCGTACATAATCGTAGTCACCTCATCGCCCTCCGAGCTGCGACGAACCTCGAAACCGACCTTACTGCCGCGCTCAACCTCAGACACCTCAGCGATCAGCTCGAACGACTTGCCAGTTGACTTCAGCACCTCCGACGTGCCATTCACATTCACGCTCGCCACCTCCTCCTCCGCGTTCTCGTTGCGCAGCAACTGAAGGTCGCTAAGCGGCTTCACGCCCAGCGTCTTGATGGTCTTGCTCTGCTTCTTCGAGCCGTCGGCGCACGACACGTCCTTCGAGTCGGACACGATCCAATCGCCCTTACCCACGAGGTGGTCGTCCACATCGTAGATGTCACGGACAATGGCGATACCAACCTCGCGAGGAAGCGAAAGGATGCCATCCCAGCCTTGGGGTTGGCCCCGGTAAATCCGTTGTTCTCGGTAATCCAGCCGATCAGGACGTTCTTGCCATCCTTGTCCGTGTAAATGCTGTTGGCGTACCAGTCGCTGCGGTCCGACACACCAACCATAAGAGGAGTGAAAATACCCTCATCAGCGTCGGATCCCGAGTCGTTGGAGCGGGCAGAGCCGAAGGTGCCGGTAGCCCATATGGGGTAACGCTCCACCCTCAGCAGCAAACAGCATCACATTGTGGAGCTCACCGTCCTCGTCCTTCATCTCGCGGTAAATGGTGGTCTCGTAGTTGTAACCCCAGCTGGCGCTGTACTCGGAGAAAGTGGTGTTCTTCTCCTGCGAGAGGAGATAGCCCTTGTACTCCCAGTTCACGTAGTCCTCAGCGTGGTAAAGGAAGATGCGGGGGCCAACACCACGGATGCCGCCGGCAACAACCAGGTAGTTGCTGCCGTTGGTTGCGTCGTATCCGAAATGCAAGTCGAGCGACTTCGAGTGGAACGGCATCGGGTCACGCCAGCCCGTCACATCGAGACCCTCAGGAGGAAGCTCAATGAGCGGCTCGCTTCCCTTCTGCCACGTCTTGCCACCATCACCGGTAGTAGCGTATACGACGTGCTCGCTGAAAAGGTACTCCGTCCTCCACGAGTAAGGAAGGGCGGTAACGCCCGTATAGAACACAGTGTGTTTGCCGTCGATGGCGTTGTCCATCGAGAAACCCGAGAACACACCAATCTGGTCCCATTTGTCTTCTAATGGTTTTAGTGCATTCGGGTAGTCCTTCCAGGTCACTTGATCTTCCGACACGGCGTGACCCCAGGTCATATTGCCCCAGACCGACGAGTTCGGGTTGAGTTGGTAGAACATGTGATAGAGGCCGGTCTCCGAGTCGTAGTACGGCGCGCATGGGTCGTTCATCCACTTCTCGCGGGCCTGGAAGTGGTAAACCGGGCGGAACTGCTGGAACAGCTCGGTGCCAGGCTCGGCCTCAATGATCTGAGCGCGAACAACCTGGGGGCTGAAGACAAGCGCAGCGACGAAGGCTGCGAGGGCCAGGACGCTCGGGGTCATCTTCATGTTGGGTTGATGGAGGGGGGTCTTCGGATGATAAATGTGGAAACGGTCTCAATTGACTGGCGCAGTTGGTCGATAGGCGTGGTTTCCCGTGCTTGAAGTGAACCTGCCTTAAACTTAAGGTCCGCTGTGGAAGAGCCGACGGGAGTCCTTGCGAGCCTTGCTTGACGTCCGGCGTAAAACAACCGAGTAAGACGGCTTGTGCACAGTAAAGTAGATTGCGAAGTGAGTCAATTAGACAGGGGCATCTATCCCATTCCTCCTTGCCTCCTGGGGACCTGGCCTGCCCTGTGGCAGCGCCCACCAACTCTGCAGCACCAACCGTTGGCGCTTGTTTATGAAGTGCCGCTGTTGACGCGGCACTTGCACTTGCGCAGACGGATTATGGAAATGTAGTGATGAATGCGGTCGTCCGGGTGTCAGCTGCTGCAGGAAAACGCGCGTGCCCTCCGTGGACGCCACCGGATTCAAGCAGGTAGTTATGTCCTTTGTGGCGAAGTACGTGTCGAGCAACTTCGAGTGGAACGGCATCGAGTTACTTCAGTACGTGACATTCATATCCTTAGGGGGCAGCTTAATCAGAGGCTTGGCACCCTTCTGCCACGACTTGCCACCGTCGTCCGTGGTAGCGTAAACGACGTGCTCACCAAAGAGGTACTCCTTTTATAAGATTGGAAGCGCGGTGACACCCGTGTAAAACAGGGTGTGCTTGCCGTCGACAGCAGTGTCCATCGAGAAACCCGAGAACACACCGAGGTTGTCCCACTTGTCCTCAGGGCATCAGGGTAGTCATGCCACGAGACTTGGTTCTTGGATACGGCTGGGTCCCAGGTCATGTTGCCCTAGAGAGTTGACTCCGGGTTCGACTGGTAGAACATGTGATACAGACCCGTAGCGTCGTCATAGTACGCGTCTACTTTTCACGTGCCGGGAAGTGGTAACCCGGGCAGAAACTGTTGGGACAGCTCGGTGCCAACTCGCCCTCAATGGTTTGAGCACGGGTAGCCTCGGCGGCTGATGATGAGCGCGTTGACGAAGGCACCAAGTGCCATGACCTTCGGAATCACATTCATCTTGGCTGACAGGGTTCCTGGTCGACCTTGAAACTTGGACTGCGTTGTGGGGAGACTTCTGCTTTGCGAAGAAAATTGAGGAATGCTAAAAATAATGCTAACAACCTTTTGAGGCTGCCAAGAGTGCCAGTGTCAATTGATGGCTGGTGTGTGCTTCGTGGTGAAGGTGTCCAGTATTGGTGCACTTCGAAGTACCGCAAAACTTTATCGTGAAGCACCCTGTCCAGTTTCTTTTCCACAATTAGCCAATGAGATCTCTTTGGTATCAACTATCACATCATAGACAATACACTCCAAAAGTTGTGATTGGATAACTTTATCATGAACATTTCTATTAACTAATAGTAAAGCCCAATTTCAGAAGAACGCCCTTTCCATGAAATATTTCGGTTCTTTTCTTAGAGGGGTGCTTCCGATAAAGTTTTTGCGCACATTTTTCTGGGAAATTTGACAAGAACAGAAGTGTATCAGTACCAAGAATGCACTTAAAAAGAAGTGGAAGCATCTAACCAGGAGTTAACAATATTTTGAGCGATGATGAGGGCGGCGATTGTGTATTGTGAGTTCTACTCAAAACTGGATTGGGCGGTTGGTTAGTCGCCCAAGCCCAATCGACCTGCCAATCGCCCGAGCCATACAAAACTATAATTAGCGGCGAGTTGCACTTTGACGAGTGGTTACTGTGGTACCCAATTGGTGTGGGGCGATCCGCAAAATGACATGGATTTGTATTGGATCGGTTTTAACTTGAGCATAGAATAGCCCTAAATCGCCAAATTTGGCCGGAATTCACAATACAACCCGCATCAAAAGCAGTAAAACTCTCAGTGTTTGTTCTAGGGTTGAGGGCTCTGCTTGGCTTTGAAGCGCTTGCGTGGAATTCCATATTGATCGTACCGGTACAGAGTGCAAGACCACATGCACGGGCTTCTATGACTGCGGTGGACAGATTTAAGCCGAGGAGGCCCCGACTACAAATAGGCCCATTTTGCAAAACAAAGTTGGAATGACTCCGCTTTTCGCAAGAAAGAGTTCAAAATGCAAGAAACTTGGTGAGGGCTCCGCTTTTTGCAAAAATACCCAAAACACAACCATACTTTTTTGTTGGTATCGATATACTTATCAAGTAGTGCTGTGTTTCTGGCAGCACTTCGAATTACAGACCACTCGCTCCGTAACAAAAAAATTAAAACGTGGGCACCACACGCTCATCGGCCCAAGCGTGCTTCGGCTCCGTCCACACCTGCACGTTCTCGAACGTCGCGTCGCCAGATGATGTCAGAGCAATGCCGTCCGAACCAGTCTTGCTGCCGCACGGATAGATGCGGGCAGACAGAGAGAAGCGGCCGTTCACGAACACCTCCACGCTCGACACGTCCACGAACACGTGGAAGCTCAGCTTCTCGCGAGTCGCCTCGCAAACGTCCGACTGCTGGTTGGCAGCGCCCGTGAACAGGTCGTACAGGTAGAAGTAGCCCCAGACAGAGTCCGAGCCGGGGTCGTGTTGTAGTCCGTGAATGGAGTGCAGTCAACCGACGAGCTGTTCGAGCGGTCGATGATCACCTTCTTCTCCGCATCATCGTACACAATCGTAGTCACCTCATCGCCCTCCGAGCTGCGACGAACCTCGAAACCGACCTTACTGCCGCGCTCGAACTCAGACACCTCAGCGATCAGCTCGAACGACTTGCCAGTTGACTTCAGCACCTCCGACGTGCCATTCACACTCACGCTCGCCACCTCCTCCTTCGCGTTCTTGTTGCGCAGCAACTGAAGGTCGCTAAGCGGCTTCACGCCCAGCGTCTTGATGGTCTTGCTCTGCTTCTTCGAGCCGTCGGCGCACGACACGTCCTTCGAGTCGGACACGATCCAATCGCCCTTACCCACGAGGTGGTCGTCCACGTCGTAGATGTCACGGACAATGGTGATGCCAACCTCACGGGGCACTGATAGCATGCCGTCCCAGCCCTGGGGTTGGCCCTCAGAAATCCAGTGTCGTCAGTGATCCAGCCGATCAGGACGTTCTTGCCATCCTTGTCCGTGTAAATGCTGTTGGCATACCAGTCACTGCGGTCAGACACTCCGACCATGAGAGGAGAGAAGAGCCCAGCGTCAGCGTCGGTCTCCACACCGCAGCCACCGCCAGAGCCGAAGGTGCCGGTGGCCCACATCGGGTAACGGTTCGGGTCACCCTCAGCAGCGAACAACATCACGTTGTGGAGCTCACCGTCCTCGTCCGTCATCTCACGGTAGATTGTGGTCTCGAAGTTGAAGCCCCAGCTGCCACTGTACTCGGAAAAGGTGGTGTTCTTCTCCTGCGAGAGGAGATAGCCCTTGTACTCCCAGTTCACGTAGTCCTCAGCGTGGTAAAGGAAGATGCGGGGACCGACCTCATGAATGCCGCCGGCAACAAGGAGGTAGTTGCTGCCGTTGGTAGCGTCGTAGTTGAAGTGCGTGTCGAGCGACTTTGAGTGGAACGGGTGCGGGTCGCGCCAGCCCGTGACGTTGAGACCCTCAGGAGGAAGCTCAATGAGCGGTTCGCTTCCCTTCTGCCAGGTCTTGCCGCCATCGTCGGTAGTAGCGTACACAACGTGCTCGCCGAAGAGGTACTCCTTCTTCCACGAGATAGGAAGGGCCGTGACACCCGTGTAGAACACGGTGTGCTTGCCGTCGATGGCGTTGTCCATCGAAAAACCGAGAACACACCGAGGTTGTCCCATTTGTCCTCGAACGGGTACAGCGCATTCGGGTAGTCCTCCCAGGTCACCTGGTCCTCCGAGACGGCGTGACCCCAGGTCATATTGCCCCAGATCGTCGAGTTCGGGTTGAGTTGGTAGAACATGTGATAGAGGCCGGTCTCCGAGTCGTAGTACGGCGCGCACGGGTCGTTCATCCACTTCTCGCGGGCCTGGAAGTGGTAAACCGGGCGGAACTGCTGGAACAGGTCGGTACCGGGCTCGGATTCGACAACGTCGGCGTGAACAGCCTGAGGGCTGAAGACAAGCGCGGTGACGAAGGCACCAAGTGCCATGACGCTCGGAATCACCTTCATCTTGGGTTGAGTGTTTCCGAAGGTCGGTCGGGCTCGAAACTCGGTTGGGAGGAGTCTTCGGTGCTACGAAGATAAATGTGGAATGGTCTCAATTCGACTGGCACAGGTGGTCGATAGGCGCGGTCTCCCGTGCTCAGGACATGAACCTGTCTCGTAGCTTGTGATCCGCTGCGGAAGAGCCGGCGGGTCTCTGTGAGACTTGCTTGAAGTTCAGGGAAACACAACCGTAACTCGGACCGAGCGGAGTTAACAAAGGCCAACGCCGCGTGTAATCCCACGACTCGGACACCACCGTGCGGGTTCTACACGGTGCGACGCGACGAACTTGATACTTCATCAAACGCGGATTTGAGTGTGAAACCTGCCATCTGAAATACCAAATCGTCGATGATGCAGCTCGGCCCGACAATTCTGCTGTTTGAGCGACCTGCGTCGAGACATTACTTTGATTCAATTTATGATGCACCATCCGAGATGATTAGTACACCCGAACTTCAAGCAACGTGACGAAGCACCCTTGTCAAGCCATCCTCCATCTCCGGCCCCAGCTGGATCTGCGTTGGAATGCGCAAGGACCAATGCGCAAGGACCGCTAAAAGAGTTATCACGGCACGTGACCATCATGTACGAGAGCCTAGCAATCTGCAACGATGGTTTGCCATACGAGCATATCCACCAGCCGCGCATAGTTGACAGGGACCGATGTCTACCCGGATTCAATGACGTCCAAGCGCTCCACAAAGACACCTCGCCTCCGCCTGCAAAGCAACAGGATTAAAAAAGCGAAGAGCCGGCATGCGCTCAATCGTACGATCGATTCTGCCGACAGAAACGGGAATGTGATTACGTGTGACGATTCTCTGTGCCATCGTTTGCCTTGGCGGACGCTGCGCCTTCGCAACATCTGACGGGCTCTCTTCCGAAGCCAAGCTGGCTGGGACAACACTTCTGCACACCGGAAGCACGTGGTGCCAGGTTGTCCAGTCGGCCACTAGATAGAATCAAGCCTCTCGAGAAAAATAATGAAATCGGTGCGAAGGCTAAGTCAGCGCTGACTTCCCCAGCCGAGCAATATATAATTTGTTTGCGGCTGCGTGATATTAAGACACCGCACAACCAAGCGTTTGAAAGGTCCTTTGAGCCCATTGCACCGATGGCCGGCTCTGCAGGTTCTCCGCAGTTGATATCATGAGCCACTATGGCAAACACCTTGAGGAAAATCAAAACTTGCGTTGATTATACTGCTACAGCCTGATCCTTGGCGCATGCATCCTTGCCTGTGAAGGAAGCAGTGTTCGATCGTTCCCATCGCATGCGGCCGGTGCTACCGTAGTCGAACAATTCTTAGTACATCATGGCTGCCTTGCCTACTCGTCTCAATTATGAGAGCAGCGTTGCGGTGAGGCCAACTCCTCCTGGGGAGTCAATTATATCTCCGTAGAACGCTCCGGGGAAGGTGTTTTGCCTGGTTTGACCAAGAAGATGAACGCTTCCTCGTAGCAAGCTCGCCAACAAAAACTAGAATGCGACTTACTCATCAGCGTTTTAATTCCTCCTTATTCGTGACTGAGCTGGAGAAACATGAAAATGGAACGATTCTAGGCTTATGTAGTAATATTACGTATATTATGCGCCCCGCCCTTGAAGTGTGTGAAAGTAAGGGATTTGCAGAGGATTAGGACAGCGGAAGGAAGTGCAGAGACACGTTAATAATATATGTGAGGGATGGTTCTTGTGGAGGATATCTTGTATATTGGAGCTTGTGAAGTAGAAGGTAAAAACCGTAGTGAGGACTTGAGAGTCCTGGTGGTCTGGAGGTGGAGATTCTTCTCCACCAACCATTCACTTAAGTAATAAACCATAGAATAATCTTAAACTGAAGAGATGCATACGCACATCAGAGATGCTAACTTTGACAAAGTGCGTACATGTACAAGATGACACTATAATTACAGCCAGGGATTGGTACATGTATAACACAATTTGGACCACTTCACACCAGCATGGTACTTCTGGGACAATGAATGTGATACAGACAATCCTCTTCTTAGTGGTATCCGATTTAGTGATACCCTCTACTTAGTGCCGTTAGACCCCTCTCCCGTTGACCGTAACCAAGTCAAAACTTCCTCCGACCTCTAGATTGTGCTTTGTAATACAAACCTCGTATACCACTAAGTAGAGGTTCTTAACTATTGAATTCAGCCATTCCGTGAAGCACGTCCAAAGAAATCTACCAAGGACAGCTGCTGTTTACGCCCTCGCTTTCTGCCTAACTCCACTCTAAACGCACTCTGCACGGATCGGAAGCCTCTCACTGCCACGGATGGCACGCCCAAACCATTAGCGGGAATAAAGAGCTTGGCCTGCAATCGGTCCTGTAGTTCCTGGGCAGTAAGGTCTGCGGCTGTCACCACCGTATCAGCTATCTCTTGCAGGTCTTCCTCCTGCTCGTTACTACACTGAAAGCTGTCCTCCTCAACCTCAGCGCTGCAAAGTCCTCATCCGTGATTGAAATCACAGCCTGAGAGGGAAGCGCTCCAGCTGAAACATATTTTGAGCCCAGCGGGCAAGACCGTTTTGACTGGCAAAGGGGATATTCGTCCTTATGACGACAAATCTGCACCCGCTGGGCATTGGTGACCCTGATGCTGGTGCTGGGTGGCCACGGCATCGTGTGAGCTTCAGAAGTTAGCTTCGACCAGTAAGCTGAACCACGATGTCGCCGCCAGTGGTGCAGCAGAAGCCGAACCACAGCCACCAAATGTCAAATGTACCTCTTACATGGTACAATTCTTGATAGTGATACCTCTGGCGAGTAATAAATAGCCTCTTCCCGACGCTATCACTAAGAAGAGGATTATCTGTAGTTACTATACTGTGCTACAACTGAGTGTCGTGACAAATACTAGTACTATTTGTTTTACTACTTTACTAGTACAATTGAAGCGCTGCCTTTGTGTCGCGATCGCTTCGCTTCCCACTCCAGCGCTTCTTCCCACGCTTGTTATTTTCGTCGTTCAATGTCGATGGGTGCTCCCCATGGATGATGCGATACCTGGTAATCACAATGGTCGGGTAGCTGCAACTAGAGTCCCACCGCTATCGCCCAGGTGCTCTTATACGGTGACGCGAGCATTATTACTACCGAAAAGCAGAGTGTTAGGCCATCAAAGGTATGCTAAGGATACTCCTTTTTGCAGCGCTTGTTTAACTTGCCCTTGTACACGCCGATAGCCGGCCCTTTTACCGCATTTACTGCACGGCTCTGTTTTGGTCGGCTCATCGCGAGCTTCGACGTGACTCTTTCTCTCCGGGACAAAATAGAGGAATAAAGACTCGCCTTATCCTCTGCGAGCTTTAACGAGCATTCAACCGGTGAAATCTGGAATGCATAGATCGCAAAATTCGCGTCGTTGAAAATTAGTACTAGCTACACAAAAATAGTACTTTGTAATACAAAGTTATGCTATAGCCGTCGATTTCTGACAAAGATCGCGGTCGACGCACAATACTACAGTACTACTTGTATATCACTAGCATAATGTAATAGTACTAGTTTCTTACTAGTTTCGAAACTACTGTCGATCCCTGACTACAGCACGCCCATTCAAGTGCTACGTTATTATTTCGTTTAAAAGTGAGGTATTATGCATTCAGTCTGGCTGTCGACACAGATACACATGTATGTCCTGCTGGGTTCTTGTCCAAATGAGCTGCACCCCATGCACAGCTGTTAAGGTGTGCGTTTTCGAGGCTCGAAGCCTGTCTTCGAAAAATATATCTCCTCGCAAGTGTTCTAGCACGTGAAGCCAGTACGGCGAAATAGAACGGATGTCCCGTGGGAAAAACTCGACGATGCGTCCACGGCAATGTTTGCCAAAACGTCTGCAGCCTTGCTGAATGAAGGTTATGGTGCCAAGCCGTGACAGCAATTCGGTTGACCAAGGCGCGACATTGCGCGTGGATTTAGAGATAGTTGCAAAGATACCTCAGCAAAATCGTGTGGGAATTTGTGTGTCTTCGAAAAACTCTGCGCTGGGCCCGCCTTCAACATTGTTGAGTTACTTTTTGTTAGGCTTCTCACACAACTACCAAAACCAATGATAACATATCACTGACAAGACGACAAGTATCAAAAGACAGCAACATAGTTCAGAAGTAGATCGCAACTAATACATACGTAGTATTCCAAAACAACCCCATATTCTTGTTTGCATTAATGTCCCAAGCGTGTGACGTGTTTCACAGCTCGTCTCTACAGACAACTCGCTACGTAACAAAAAAATTAAAACGTGGGCACCACACGCTCATCGGTCCAAGCGTGCTTCGGCTCCGTCCACACCTGCACGTTCTCGAACGTCGCGTCACCAGAAGATGTCAGAGCAATGCCGTCCGAACCAGTCTTGCTGCCGCACGGGTAGATGCGAGCAGACAGAGAGAAGCGGCCGTTCACGAACACCTCCACGCTCGACACGTCCACGAACACGTGGAAGCTCAGCTTCTCGCGAGTCGCCTCACACACGTCCGACTGCTGGTTGGCAGCTCCCGTGAACAGGTCGTACAGGTAGAAGTAGCCCCAGACCGACTCGGACACCGGCTTAACTCCGTTTTCAGCGAACACGGCACAGTCAGCCGACGAACTGTTCGAGCGGTCGATGATCACCTTCTTCTCCGCATCGTCGTACACAATCGTAGTCACCTCATCGCCCTCCGAGCTGCGACGAACCTCGAAACCGACCTTACTGCCGCGCTCGAACTCAGACACCTCAGCGATCAGCTCGAACGACTTGCCAGTTGACTTCAGCACCTCCGACGTGCCATTCACACTCACGCTCGCCACCTCCTCCTTCGCGTTGTCGTTGCGCAGCAACTGAAGGTCGCTCAGCGGCTCTACGCCCAGCGTCTTGATGGTCTTGCTCTGCTTCTTCGAGCCGTCGGCGCACGACACGTCCTTCGAGTCGGACACGATCCAATCGCCCTTGCCCACGAGGTGTTCGTCCACGTCGTAGATGTCACGGACAATGGTGATGCCCACCTCACGGGGCACCGACAGCATGCCGTCCCAGCCCTGAGGTTGGCCGGTCGTAAAATTGTTGTCTTCGGTAATCCAACCGATTAGGACGTTCTTGCCATCCTTGTCCGTGTAAATGCTGTTGGCGTACCAGTCACTGCGGTCAGACACTCCGACCATGAGAGGAGAGAAGAGCCCAGCGTCAGCGTCGGTCTCCACACCGCAGCCACCGCCAGAGCCGAAGGTGCCGGTGGCCCACATCGGGTAACGGTTCGGGTCACCCTCAGCAGCGAACAACATCACGTTGTGGAGTTCACCGTCCTCGTCTGTCATCTCTCGGTAGATCGTGGTCTCAAAGTTGTAGCCCCAGTTGGCACTGTAGGGCGAGAACGTCGTGTTCTTCTCCTGCGACAGAAGATAGCCCTTGTACTCCCAGTTCACATAGTCTTCAGCGTGGTAAAGGAAGATACGAGGACCCACATCGTGAATGCCGCCAGCCACCAGAATGTAGTTGCTGCCGTTGGAGGCGTCGTAGTCGAAGTGCGTGTCCAACGACTTTGAGTGGAACGGCATCGGGTCACGCCAGCCGGTGACATTTAGACCCTGCGGCGGCAGCTCGATCAAAGGCTCGGCACCCTTCTGCCACGTCTTGCCACCATCGTCGGTAGTAGCGTACACAACGTGCTCGCCGAAGAGGTACTCCTTCCTCCACGAGATCGGGAGGGCCGTGACACCCGTGTAGAACACCGTGTGCTTGCCGTCAATAGCGTTGTCCATCGAGAAACCTGAAAACACACCGAGGTTGTCCCACTTGTCCTCGAACGGGTACAGCGCATTCGGGTAGTCCTCCCAGGTCACCTGGTCCTCCGAAACGGCGTGGCCCCAGGTCATATTGCCCCAGATCGTCGAGTTCGGGTTGAGCTGGTAGAACATGTGGTAGAGGCCGGTCTCCGAGTCGTAGTACGGTGCGCACGGGTCGTTCATCCACTTCTCGCGGGTGTGAAGTGATACACCGGGCGGAACTGCTCGAATAGCTCGGTACCAGGCTCAGCTTCAATAACTTGGGCATGGGCAGCTTGAGGACTGAAGACGAGCGTGGTGACGAAGGCACCGAGGGCCACGATGCTCGGAATGACTTTCATCTTTCTTGTACGGTCGAGCTCCTGAAGCTTGGCTGTGGGGAGGCAAATTGGGGAGTGACCTCCGGCATGACGGACGTGCCAGCCCGCAACCGCGGGGATTCGAGTGGGAGAGCCGGAGGGCAGCGTTTATCTTCAGGATAGACCCATGTGAACTTTCGAACAAGCGAGTTGCAGCTGGAGGCTACGACATCTTGAGCCCTTGATTCAATTATGAATACTAGTAAGCACCTGGCGAATGCCTATCTGCGACGCTGCGAGCTAGATACTTTGTCCCTGTGACTTCTGACGGCTTCGTTGACCTTACCTTGGCACTGTACGCTGATTAATCCATGCACGGACAGCAGCAGTGCAGCAACCTTCGATCCCGTATATCGAATCGTCGCGGATCAGCAGCTTGTGGTAGTCTCTCTGTTGGAATCGCCTTCAACATCTAATGGATTAATCGGAACTTCAAGTCGCCGATGACGCCGATGAACGCTTTACGATGGTAAGTGTGCATTCAAGCGCGACACGGTGGAATAGTCGTTCCAGCTCTTTCGAAGCCTGTCTGGTGCGGAAACAAAACTTTTAAGAACCTGCGAGTAGCTGGGCCAGATGCTGCCAGTAGATTGGAAACATTGCTACAGATGAACCCCTCGTTAGTAATCCCCAGACTTGGAATACACCTTCAAATAGAATAAAATGTGGGTTCCCGATGACCAACTAGGCACGCATGGCATACAAAGCTAGGTAATTATTACTAAATCCCCTCAGACGGAATGTGGAATAAAAGATCGACATATATTCCGTCAAAAGGGTGCTTAACTATGGCTAAAGTCAAAGTCGTACCAGTCGATCTATGAAGTCTAGCATTGACACCTGCATCTTCCGTCCTTGTTTGTTTCCCAATAATCGCTGCATTGCACGAAGTCCGCTCACCGATCTGTCTGACACTCACTCCTGTAGTATCGGCACGAATTAAAAGTTTTCCTATCCATAGTTGATTTCGGCGGCAGTCAGCTCCTCTTCTTCTTTGTCGGAAGCATTCCCGCATGCATCGTCTTCAGCAACATCATTGTCGGCACTCTCCTGCTCCTCGATCCTGCAGACCAGTCCGCTCGTCCACGATTTTCATTCTCGTCCTCTGGATTAAGCAGCTCATAAACTGACATCGGATTGTTGGCGTGAGTCGCGACAGGTCGAAAGCTCCTCTGTAATAGCATCTTTCTCTTCAGGTTCATCAAACTCCACTTAAAATAGTCTTGGAGGCCTGTAGCAGCCCAACGCCTCAAAAATATCTACAACATGCTGTGTTTGACGCCGTCGGTATATCGCCTTTTAAATGCTGTGATCATACCTGCATCTAACGGCTGCCGTTTGCTGGTGGTTGGAAGAAATACCACCTTAACATTCGTCAAAGCGGCCTCATCATACCCCCTCCTGGACAGTTGCATTGCCAAGAAGTAGGAGGCATTTACGATGCTGCATCCTAAACATCGTGTCCATTTCCTTGAGCCATTTCGAAAATATGTCTCGCGTCATGTGGTGCTGACAAATTAGGCGACATCCCAGATGTTTTCGTTGGCGACGGCATTGCTAACGAGTGAGAGCTTGCGAAATGTGCTCTGTGAGCTCTGAGCACAATTAGTTGGCTGCTGGGTGTCTGCGGGATGAATGCCTGAAGCTGCACCTTAGTGTACCTCTAAAACGGCACACCCCGAGATTGGAATACCCCTAAATTGGAATAATCTTGCCGTTCCCGACGCTATGACAATTGAGGGTTCATCTGTACCGGTAGACGCTGTGCCCGATTGATGTGGCAAACGTCTACGTGTCAGTTGGGTTGCTTGTGAATTTATCATCAGGGACTTCCGGTTCTTCTCCGAGGAAAGCACGAAGTGAGCTGCACTCAGTCCATCTGCGCATTTGTCCATCCCTCCAGGAACTTTAGCTTCAGTGTTCTCTTTCTCCTGTTTGCTTTCTCGACAAAGTGCTCACTTCAAATTGTTTTTGCAACTTTTTCTTATTGTTTCTGGTGTTTGCTACGATTCATCTTCTACTTTTTCTGTCTCATTTTCTCCTTTTCTTAGGCTTGTCTTGGACGAAGTCACATCTAAAATAATATAATAACAACTATGGCGGCGCACAACACCGGACTGCATCCGGAACTGTCGGCACACATTAAGCAACACTGTCGGGAAACAGACTCTTGACAATGGTCACCAGGCTTTCCTCGTAAACGCAGCGCGCAAGTCAGTACAGGCGTTCACTTGCCGCCTCACTTCGCTTCTCTTGGTCCGAACACGCTCGAGTCTCTGTTGGACTTGGGGCTTCGTCGGCGGCTTGGACGTCAACTTCCACTTAGAACTGAACATCTAAATTCGTTGTGCGACCGCAAAATGCAAACGTACGTCGACTGCATCTCCCAGCGACGTAATTATCTGCTTTCTGTTAAGAAAGAGAGAAGAGCTTCAAGCTCGTCGTCGATCACCCAGCTTGCGTGGGAGGATACGAACGCGGTGCATTCCTGAAATCACGACGCTGCTTCCGTTGGCCACCAGCATATTTGCGCGGTCCGTTCCGCCACTTGCTATTGCGACTGTAGCTATTCACGTAGTATGGCGGGCGAAAAGACGGCGTGTTGCTCTGCGAGTAGCCCATCCTTTCCAGGTCGTTCGTGTACTTAGCTCGCTCAAGCTCAGCACCACTTCGACCCCACGGGAAAACAAACTCAGGCAGTTCCTCCCAGCTCATTACCCTGGCATCTGCTGTCATATCTGGCTGCTTATCCTCCATCTGCTGCAAGTCTGTCGCCAAGAAGAACCGAATGGTCTGCTCAAGCGTCTTCTTCACTTCCAGGTCGTCCTTTGGCTGAATTACTTGATGGCGACGGTAGTGGAACTCAATGCCAATGAACATGCATGAACCAGGGCCCTTGCGCGTGCCGTCGCAAGTGTGCGCGAAATAGCGCGGAAACGCGTGAACTCGAGAGACTGGTGACATGTGGTGAAGGTTGTCCACAAGTTTACGAATTCGTGACTGTACGAACTTGCCCCACTTGTGCATAGCGCCTTCCGAATCCGCTTGAAAATTGAACACCATGTACGAGCTGTACCGGATGAAGAAGTTTGACGGCTGGAAAAGCTTATCCCAGGGACTTTCTCCATCCACGCTCTGAGAGCTCTCCACAGTTCCTGGTTGCACAGCATTAATCGGGCTGTCAAAAGTAGGCATCGACGTCGCCATGCACACCACAGCCGCTTTCAAGTCAGCTTCAGCGCTCTCCGGTGACGATACGGTAGGGAATGGCTTCGAAATGCCTACAGCAATCTCGGCAAGATACCGAGCACGCCACAGCTCTTCGTAGATGACAGAGAACGTCGGCTGGGAGACTTGAACCGACGAGTTCATGTGCGGGTACGCTGGAGTGATGATCGGCATAATGTGCGAGCGGTCAAACACGCTCTGACGAGGATCCCACATATCAAAGCCCAAGCCAGCATCGTAAATCATGTTCAGCATCACTGGCTGTGGCCACTGCCACTCCGACAACACCTGGAAGAACCGCACAAAAATCTTCGCTGGCTCCGCGGTTGGGTACAGTTGGCACACGAATGCAACAAGGATCGCCCAACTGATGCCACCCAAGTAGCCGAGCTTCGCCGAGTAAATACCGCGACGACGAGCCCACGCACGCACAGCCCTCAACACGATCCGGTATTCACGTCGTCTCGGTACCAAGCACAGCAGCATGGAGCTCACACGTGGGGCATTCAGACTCTTCATGGACGCGTCATGCACTCCAACAAGCATATGGTCGGAATCAATATTCTGATTGGACTCCACACTCGACACTGGCAACCGCGCGAACAGCAAATCCATCCGGACGCCTAAAAACGACAGCGAAATGAGCGGCACATAGGCATTCGGCACCGGAGCAGGTGAGACACCCCCGACGTCTTTTTCAGCAGTTGGCAAAACGAGCTGAAAAAGTCGTCGTGGGTCACATGCCACGGCACGACGCACACGGCATCAATATCCGAGTTGGGGTCATCCAACCCTAGTCGATACGAGCCCGCCAGGAAGAGCGACCCTTTGGTGAGTGCAATATGCTCCTCACTCAGCGCTCGCTCGCGTCCGACCTGCTTCACCCACTTGGTCAACAGCTCCGAGAGCTGTTTCAGCACCCGCAGCTTGTGCACACGCGCCTCCGGAGCGTCTGTAGGTGAAATTTCGTCCACAAACTCCACAAACGACTGCATGGCCGTCGGATCCATCACAGCCTGCACGGGGCTTTCCAGGACGCTGCCGACCGCCGGCAACAAGTGGCACTTGTGGTACAAAACGTCCCGGGCCTGGTCCTGGTCGCCCTCGCAGATATTGGCCAGCAGGTTCTGCTGCAGCTGCGGCGAGATGGCTCCCTGCTGGGCCGCGTGCTGAACGGACCAGGACAGCGCGTTGGCCTCCTCGTGCTCGCGACTAGTCACAAAGTCGGCAGCCAAGTTGGTGATGCGGTCCAGCAGCCTGTAGGCCTCCTCGTCCTGCTGGTCCTGCTGATCCTGCTCCTGCTCCATGTCGTCCTGCTCCGTCTCACGGCGGTGGCTCTGCGACAGGGGCTGTGTCTTGACTCGGACACGACGACTCGGCGGTGGATTCGCTCGTCGTGTCGTCGCCGTCGAAAAAGTCGTCGTCACTGTCGACGACTTTCCTCGTATGACGCGATCTTCCGGTGGTCGAGCCGTGCGTCAGCTCCGTTGACACGTCGCTCTCGTCAGACGTGGTACTGGACGGGGCGGAGAACGTCTTCGTTTTCACAGGCGAACTGGGAGCCGAATTTAGTGTTGACGGAACCGAAGTTAGCGACGAGGGAGCCGAATTTAGCGCTGACGGACCCGAAGCGAGCGGACTGCTGAGCGACGCCCGGCGCAGCAGCACGCGGTCGGTGGACGCCGCGCGCTTCTTGCGGCTCTTGGGCTCCGGGTGCAGCCGCTTCTCGCGCTCGCAGAGCTGCTCGAGCGGCGTCTGCAGCGTCTGCAGCTTATTTTGGGGACTCTTGGGCGTCTGGGCGTGTTGTTTTCGGGCTTGAGGGTGGGACTTGAGCGCCTCGCAGCGTTTCTGGAACGTGGCGCTCTCCACTATTTTGGTGACGCTGCGCGAGCGGACCACTCGAGTGGCGCGGCTGCTCTTCTTGTCGGGTTGGTCACTCTTGTGGGTGGTGGAGTCACTGCGGCGGGGGAAACGGGCGTGTGCGGCTGTGCAGTCGCTTTAGGCGCGGACGCAGGCGGGGCGCGCACCACGGCGTCTTTGAATGAGAACGAGCGTTTAGGCTGCCAAGTGGCCACCGTGGGGTCGGAGCTTGCGGCCGCATCACCATCGCAGTCGGTTAGAGAGTGCTTGTCCTGCTGTCCGGTCGCTTTACGCACAGAAGGGATCTGCCGCCGCCGTTTCACGTCAAAGTGCCTAACGCGAGAGGGCGCTTCGGGCTGCTTGATCGCTCTCGCCTGCAACAAAAAGACAGAATGGAGTGAGGCCCCCCTGTCGATACGGGAATTCAGTGTCTAAACCGCGGTTAGGCTACACCTAACCGACGAGAAGGCCGGGCGTACCTGGCGGGTGTTTAGACACACCTAAACGGATGACGGAGCGATGGAGAAGGCTGCGCGGACGAGGGCGACAACCGAACGCTGCCGCGGCCTGAGTCTGCTGCCGAACTGCCTGCTGACGAGACGGCCTGGGGAGGAATGCGAGCGAGTGAGGGATGGGGCGCATGTTTGAACGGATTCCCCCGACGGATTCGGCCTCCCACCCACTACCCAGTAAAAAGAGACAGACCCATAGTGAACTCAAGTGAAACCCAACGTTGTAGTTTTGCCACGGGCTTCTATTCGGGGACCTTGCGTTTTAGCCTGATGGACTTGATGTTTGTATATTCATGTTCCAGATTTGGATGCTCACGTTCCAGAACGCCCTGCCCAGAGTTGAGTTGACCTGTGTTAGCCATGTTGGGTGTTCCCTCGCGTTAAGCCATATTTGGCAGTTTAGCAGAAGGAGGGAAGAAGCAGCAGCAGCTGGCTACATTAATTAGGCCGAGCAGACCAGCTCGAGAATCCGAGAATGTCATTGACCGTATACGCAAGAAAGGCGAAAATGTCTTGCGCTCAGTATGTGGGCGCCACGGAGAGACTCAAGTTGAGACACTCATCCGACCTCGAGATCGGCTTTCGCAGGGACTGCAATCGGGTTTCGTGGGGTTGAACGACGCCAAAGACCAGGCGGGTGATGGTGTCAAATACGAAAAGCAAGTGCAGCGTAAGGGAGACCGCCAAGTTTGTTGAAGGCAAGTTTGCGGTGGTGAGGGGCCCGAGCCATCTTAGCATCGTTCATGAATCGCAAGCTGCATTGACGAACGTTGCTGCACCCATCGCCAACCTCTTGGAGTGCCACTTTTTGACGTCACGTGACCTTCATCTTCAAGTTGTCTTGGACCAAGACGCTTCGACAACGCCAGGTTGAGGTTAAGTTAACTAAGACAGTTAAGCCCAGCTTCCTTGCCAAGGAATCCTTGGCACTAAGTCCACGCTGTTTGATATTTCGTACTAGCCAGTTCGAATCAAAACGCGATAAGAGCTCGCTTTGCTGGTCTACTCCCTTTTTTTATCACCGTTCTCAGTCCATTTTGGGGTTTTCAAGAACGATGTTGAAGGTCAAATGCCCCACACAGCGGCTGCGGAGCAGGCTGTGACAGCCTGCTCCATAGGCAAATCCCGAATAGTGTTGTCAGGCATCGTGACACGAAAAGCTTAACGCATGGACACTTCATTTCCAAGGCTGCGTGTAGATTACATCAAGTGGGACTTCCTGTTGCCCACCGTCGCGGTCGGCCGTGCAAGCCTCAACGCTTGTCTGGAATGGTTCCACAGCGAAGCTGCTCAAAGAGTAGTGTACGGGATCTGGGGTGATGTCGAGGAGCACACAGCCAGTAGACGTTGCACGAACTCCCTTCAGAGAGCAAACTCAATGTTTGCGTTCGTTATTGCTTGCTGCAACCTCGAACTTGTTGCTTTGCAGGCCTCGATAGGAAACCGCAGTCGCCTAGTTGCAGGCAGGTCTGTGGTGTTGATATCTGCTACTTCAGGATGGGATCTGCCACGCCGTCTCGTTCGTGACGCGGTTCACGTAGTAGACCTGGTTCGTGGTCGGGTCGAAAACTTCTTCCCATTGCGACTGTGCCGCAGAGTCCTCTCCACTCGAAGCGTAGGGTTGGAAGTTCCCGTCCATACCGACGACGGCGGGTGATGGCACGTCAATGCTGTAGCTGGACGTGTTGTAGTCGTAGGGAGCGTAGTCGTTGCTGTAGTTGTAGCTGCTGTCAACACCGTTCGGATTCCAAATTGCGTTAATGTCTCCGGATGGTTGAGACTCGGAATTCCATCCGCTGTTGGTGCTGTTGGGGGCGCAGTTGTCGGTCGGTGCCGGGGTGAATCCCGACATGTCGTAGGCGCTGAACTCGGAGCCGTACCAATTTGATCCAGTCGACGCATTTCCACCGTCCGGAGCGTAGACTCCATTGGAGTAGTAGCTACCGCTATCCACCAGACCAGAAGCCTCGCCCGCCATTGCAGCAGACGTCGGCCAGTTGGTCGAGTCATATCCACTGTAGTCGTAGTTCGTTGTCGAGTACCCCGTGTAATCTGCCGTCGGGTAGGCCTTGTATCCCGTCCACGCTTCGGCTGGGTTAGCTTGGGGATCGTAGTTATAGTTATAGTAAGGGTCCGAAGCCGTGGTATCTGCAGCATCGTAGGCTGCCCACGCGGAAGTTGACGGATCCCATGGCTGCGTGATAGCATCATTCGGTGTTGATTCAGCAGCAGCAGCTTCGACAGCATTCGGTGTTTGCTCGACAAGTTCCTCAGCAGTGTTCTTCGCATTATTTGATGCCTCTTCCTGCTTTCGTTTTGCTTCCCGCTCCTCTTCTTGTTTCTTGTACTCCGTAGCTCGCTGCCGTTGTTCTGCTCGTTCACTCCGAGCCAACAGCTTTAACCTCTTCCACTCCCAGAAGCGTTCGGCACTACCCACACACAACAACAGTAAACACACAATCACGAACAGTTAGTCGACCCCTTTCAAATCTACAACTACTCCACGTTACGTACAGCGAATGGTTGATCCACACCGTTCGCTTCGGGTCGAGCGATATTTCTACGAGGAACATTGCCACAGGAACGTCCTCGGTTGGTTCATCTTCCTCGTCTTTGGTGTTGCGCTTCTTGGGCGATATTGGTACCTCGTAAGACTGTGCGAGAGGCACAATGCTCTCAGTGATCGCCTGCTTTGGATGAATATCCGCAAACCAAGTGTCGGGGCCTTCCGACTGTGACGACCCCGCGTTCTTGCTGTCGTCTTTCGGTTCGGCGATTTCTTCATCCGATTTACCCCAGCGTTCAAGTTGTCGCCACGCACATAATGCTCGCTCAGTCGGTTTGGATTCCTGCTCATTCAGCTTCTTGAGACGCAGTGTTTGTCGATTCCGTATCCATCCACGCAGGTCTTCCGTCGTCCAAAGTTCATTCGATCCAGGTCTAAGCAAACCCATGCCTGGCAATGGAATTCCCACCGTAACGTACTCGTCGACAAGTAGTCCGAAGAACCGGGCTCGAATACTCAGCTGCCGACGTGCTAGAGCGTGCAAACTTCGAAGTCTACGCTGTACAAGTGAATCAGTGCTCAATGGTGGCGCCATTCCGAACACGTTTTTCGCTCTGTAGCCTATACGTTTTGCCATCCGTTCATCTTCTAGGTGACGCAGCCACAACTCACTCTTTTTCTTGCGTCGAGCTGCGGCAATGCGTCGGGCACGGAGAATGGGAACACACGATCGCCAAAAAGCCTGGAGTTTTCGTGCACACCTCTCCTGGCGAGCTCGTAGTGCCTTGGCACGCATTTTGTCCAAATCTGCGCGGTCTCGAGCGTCCTGCTCTTCTTGAAGACGTTTGGCACGTTCACGTCTACCCAGAGTTTGCAGCGGGACTGTGTGAAGCTCACCGCAGCTCTCAACGGGGTGGGAGCGAAGTGCACAACGTCCACAAACTCGATGTGGTGGGTCTCCGCACGCCTCACATTCCCACTGAACAGCGTCACCAGCGTTAGAAAAGTCGTGATTGTGCGTGGATTGATGAGGTGAGCTTGAACTCTTGTCGTTGTTGTTGTCGGTGGTGCAGGAAGTACAAAGTTCTAGTAATGGCTCCGTGCGATGGGTTTTCAGACCGCCGCGACGGTGCAGGAACTTAAAGCAGACGTCACAGAAGAGCGACTCACGTTTGCTCTGTTCGTCTTCGTCCTTATTCTCGCTTTCGCCAGGTTTATCCTCCTTCTGCTTCCCGGGTTTACGTGAATTCGACGGTGTTGGAGGTACTGCTTTGGGTCTCTGCTTGGACTCGCGCTTCGGAATACAATCCAGGCAGCGCCGTGAGGCGAGTTGGAATTGGCAGAGCCCACACAACAAAAGGCGCTCTAGTTCATGTTCTTGCTTGATAGACGGCTGAGTGTCTTCATCTTTCCCTGTGCCATCCTTCTCAGAGTTGTCAACATCTTCTGGTGACTCGAGTGTTTCGTCTTTTGACTCTTGTAAACGTGCGGGTATGGCCTTCGACTTGTGGTACTCGTCGATGCACTCAAGGCAGAAAAACTCGTCGCAATCGTAACACACCCATTGAGCACAGCGCTCGCAATTTTTTCGTCCATGGCATTGTGCCTTGAGGGTGCGTTCAGGTGGTGGGAATGGTACAGGCTCGCCACGAACATCTTTAGCTCCTAGTCTGCGCGGCTTCAACCATGTCGAATAACCCGACCGCGGGTTCATCCAGTATGGCAATCCATACGTTGGATCGAGGAACTTTTCGTACGTCTCCTGCATTCGAAGGCGAAGCGCACGACTAGCCAACAGCTTTCGAGCGTGCTTTTGCAGCACCACAGCGGCATGATCAAGCACTTGGTTTCGCAGATCACATCGTTTTTCGGCAAGTAGAGCTGCTCCTTTCAACTTGTCATGGTGCCGTCCAAAATCTCTGGAGGCATGCAGAATGGCGAGATAATTCGTCCGATATATAGGTTTCAAACTGCAGTACTAGGAACTGCATCGTCACGTGTGAGAATAGTGAACACCACAACATCGCAAGCACACGAGCTTCAGTGCCATCGTGGTGACCCCAGTACAGATTCGAGTTTTGAGACTGTTGTGTCAGTGTGATCTCACCAAGCTGCTCAACAACGCGGACAAACATAGCAAAATCCAATGCCCCCTTTGCACCGCTTGTAGCTCGAGCAATCGCTACATCCACATCCACGGATGAAAACATATCAACAACCGTCACACCTTTAGCTCCTTTTGTAGAGGGCTTGTGACTGCGGCGATTTTGAGACGATGACGTGGGGGTAGCCTCGACTGCTGAAGATTGCTGAATTTGCCCGGCCCCGCTACCTACAGCTTTACCTCTTTTGCTGAGCGAGCGAAAGAACGACACTGCCTTTGCGCGTTCCAACTTCGTCTGGAGCAATGTCTTGCCATCCAGCTCACGCCACACAAAAGGTGCCTTCCAACCACATGCGACTAAAAACACCATTTGAAGAACGGGGAATGCCACAGCAACCGTGCCGGTGATAGCACCGACCACCTTTTGCTTGAAAGGCGATCCTTTCAATTTTGAAGGAGACATAGAGGATTTCACTGGCACGTCAGAGAGCGGGCGCAATGCGTCTTCAAGACTCGCTCGCAGAGACTGAACTACGAACGCATCGGCCATATACTGCCTGCACAAGCGAAGACTTTGGTCGCAAAAGACAAGCGTCTCGTCTTGCTTCCGAACAATTCTCAGCACACATTTTAATCGTGACGGTAGTAAACAGCGAAGTCGAAACCAGCGCTGCAGTTGAATGGCAGATGCGAACCTCTTCTGCTTCTCAAAGCGCCAAAGCTTTGCGAGTTGTTGCGTTCTCTTTTGTTTAATCCATCGCCCGAGCTTTCGAGCTGCCAGTTGACGCTTTCGAATACGTCTCCATTTCCAGCGGAGAATGAAGTGCACAAGAAGATGCTCAGCGCGGCGTTGTCGAGCTATGCATCGACCTCGAATGCCGCGGACGTGTCGTTGGATTTGGGTGGCTCCTTTGTGTCTCTGAATCACGCGAACTTCCACCTCACGAGCCTCTTTCTGCCAAGTGCGGAGTTGAGCTTGCTGCGCTGCACGAAAATGTCGATAACAATGCTGCAGGATTATTGCCGCCTCGACATTGGTCTTTGTGAGCAGCTCGTGCGTTTAAATCTTTACCTTG